>WAAG01044332.1:2075-30653 GCA_013390105.1 Tichodroma muraria
GTGTTGATGGGAGTAATGTTACTATTTGGGAAAGAGAAAATAAGAGATTATTTGCTGTTACAACTAACTTATGGGAAAAAAAAAACTTTAAAGAGTAAAGCTATTTTAATAGCACTGATTCAAATCCATGTTTGTATTTATGTAAACAATAGTCTTTTCCTCCTAACTTTGCTCCTAAGTGCAAGAATACAGTAGCATGTTTTCATTTGTAGCCTTCCTGTTCTCTTCAGTACCTACAGTATGTATATTACTATACTAAATGAAATAATAGATCATCTAACAAAGATCACTATGTGCAATACTGTATTTAGTGTTTCTATTCCAATTTTTTTAGAATGTTAATTTATAAAATAAAAGGAATAATAATGAATTAACTGCCTTCTCTTGTCAGTCTCTGGCTGTGCTGTATTGTGCTACAAACTGTTTGCTCCCTAAGCACCACATCCTATTCTGGCTCCTGTGATCAAGGTGAAGAAAGCAGAGGAAATAAGGCTTCTCTTTGCTTGCCTTTTGGAAGGGTAGTGACATTAATTCCCAGTTATGTGGACGTACTACCTTCTCTCCAGGTGGTGGTAGTGAGAGCTTCAGCATTCTTTACCCAAGGAGACTATGTAAAATTCACTTCTTCAGCTTGTGCAATCCTACCAGTCTTGCCTTTGGCTCAGGTTTGTAACCTGGTCCTACTAACATTGCTGAATTAACAGTCTCAAGAAATTGCTATTAAGGCAAAAATATGCATTGAAAAGTATTACCTGCATATTATAATCCTTTTATATATACACAAGTGTTCTAGCAACCTCCTAAAAGGTCCAGCAACCTCCTTAATCTGTCACATACATACATACCCTTTCTATAGGATCTGCAGCATGGTTGCTAGAAGTTATTTCAAGCCTCCTTCTCTGAAGTAGGAAGTGTCAGAGGTTGACTGCAGCTGATGGAACCGTACTAGGATTTTAAAACATATGCTGCTACATAGATTTTTCTTTCATTTACTCAGACCCAACCTATTTGGTTGAACATGTCTTTCACATATAGCTTCTCTCCAACCAGTCTTAAACTTCCATGCAAAGTAGCCCACTATGTGCAGCACCACAGTTTACCCACGGAACATCCAAAGGGGACTCGCAGCACAAGTTTAACTTCTGCTCTTTGTTTTTAGCAGCATACTTAACTTTTTACAGAATTCTGGACCAGTGCTGTCTTTGATTGTTTAGGTATGTTCTAAAGAGGTTGAACACCCCCACTGGTCCCCTCTCCACTCATTTGCTGCAATCCACTCCTTTACTGCAACATCAAGCACTCTACTCTTAGAACTGGCCCTAATTCTGTAAGAGTTCTTACAAAATTCTGAGGCTTTATTGACTACTAACACCACATATCACTGTTACTTAAATGCAGCAGCAAAAGAAGGAGTTTCATACCTGAGCAGCAGATGTGACTTGCTGGCAAGAACAATCTGTTTTTTTATGAAGAGCTAAGAGGATTCATGTTGTTTTGCCTGCCAATTAAAGCCTTTCAGAAGCATGGTACTTTGTCACGTCATGACACTGTAGTGGGTTAGCTTTTTTGGCAGCACCTTTCATCATCCCAGAACACTTCCAAAACTTGGTTAAGTATTAACCAGCTGTGGCAGTGGGTATAATAATTAGAGGGATCTTCAACAGACTGACTTTTTTCCTTGCCCAGTTTTTCAGTGATCAGCTTAAAAAGTTGGAAGCAAATATTAATTTCATTGAGAGGACATAGCAAGTCATTGCATTGTAATTATTTTGTTGCTGACTCTCTAGGTTAGAAGCAAAGCCAAATTTATAACAAATCCACTATACCAGTTACTTCAGTTTCACAGATTTTAAACTACTATGGACAGAATAAGTGAAAACTGATGAAGTTGAGTTTTTCTGAAGATAGTGTAAACAAGTCAGCAAAGGGAGAAAAGAGAAAACCATGCCCCACACCATTCATGTCTGTCACCCATCAAGAGGATTCTCATTACAGAACAGGTTTTCTGAGCTATTCTCTTGCTTACAACAGACCCACCTGTTCCTGTATCTGATATTCATCCAACCTACTTGTAAGAGCATCCAGGGGTAAGCCAGCTGCCTCAAAAAAATTATGTCTTTCTGAACATAAAGGGTCCCCACTGCACCAGCAGTTATTTATTCCCAGCTGCTGCTCGAATTTACACTCTTAGAAACTTCACTTGCCACCCACCACAAATTGGGGCCCTGCTGACATGGCAGTCCCGACATGTTGAGCTTAACATGCACTGTCCCTTCCCCTGTAGCACCTGTCCACTTTTAAGAAGTAACTGCATCTGTCTGACCTACAGCTTTTCCAGCAACTAGGAGATTCTCCTTGTTCTTGGATTGCTTCCACAAGGGGGAGATTTTTGGATCACAGCATATGCCTCTGACGGTTCAACAGTTGAGCAGCAACAGACTGAGAGAACTGGAGCTGGAGTCTGGGCTGTGCCTCGAGCAGCAGAGGTTCAGGTGGGTGCTGGGCAATCCCTGACCTGCAAAACCTGGAGACTGGCTAGGAGATGGGTGGAAATGAGAGAGGGCCATTCAAGGAGGTGACTGCTGAGCTCCCTTTGAGCCAAGTGACAGAGGCGCTTAGGAGGTCTGAGCAGGGAGCCTGACTACATGTAGGTAGCTAAGACAAAGCAAAACTCTAATTCTCTAAAGCAACAGCTACTGAAAAAAAAAGTCTCCAAACACTGAATTGTGAGAAGATTTGGGCAAGAGACAGAGAAGGGAAGACAGCAAAGGGCTCCTGCAAGTGTAGTGCTGTAAAGGACATAGCCCTCCCTTGCTAGCTGTGGTCGAAGTTCTCCTTCTTTCAAGACCCATCACAGGCATCTCTTCTGGTCACATGGAGGCTCATCAATCAATGTGACAGCTCCCTTTCCACACAGAAACCTTCCCTTGAGAAACTGCATTATCTCTGGGTTGGTACAGGAAAAAACCCACCACAACCCCAAAATACTACCCAATGTTTGGACTGCCATATGGTGAACCTATTAAAGAGTTGATAGCAACCACTACAGCTCACCTATATCTTAGAATATAACTTCTTTTCCTTATGAGTAGTTTGGTGCCTGTTACATAAGGATCTATATATATTTTTAAAATTATTAAGGTCAGTTACTTCTCTTACGGTGTTTCAGCCAGTGGTGGAGCTTTGCTCGTCAGTTTACCAAAAAACACAGAATAAATGTATGCAGAATCAACTCCAGAATCTAAGAATAATGCATTTTATTTTTCCTCTTGCCTTCCAGGTACTTCTGAGGGGAGTGGGAAACAAGGGGAGAAGTAGCTAGGTTTTCCCAGCCTGTCAGGGTGAGCCATCATTCACCTATACTTGGGAGGGGGAAAAGGAAGGTGGAGAATATACTATGATTAGAAGACAGTTGGACACAAACAGTTGAAGCAAAACACCTGGATGCCATATAACCTAGAGTAGCTTTATTATTTAATCTATAATTTAATAGTTGACCTATAAAATAATTACATTATACTTAAAGCATTTCTTCATTTTTTGTTTTCATTTATAAAACAAAAATTAAATACAGTTTTAACCATTACAAGCTCAACTCAGTTTTTACATAAACACAGCTCCTAGAAGGAGCTTTAAGCTGCAGCATATTCATATTGCAAACTGGTGAAAAACCCAGGCAGGGCATAGCTTAAAGGTAAAGGTTCTTGCACGTTTTTCTTAAGTGAATTTATTAGTTTGCTTTTCTCTCGCTCGTCCAAAATGTCTGACTTTCAGTTCATTCTTTTCAAGTGAAGACTGAGATCCCCGGACTCTTAGTAGACTATATTGCCACCTTCCCCCTCTGCACCACACCCACACCCTCAAGACTAGTCTGAATTGTGCCATCCTGGGGCTGGCACGATGCCACAGGGCAGCAGCAAGAGCCCCTAAAGCACTCCCTGCACGAGGAGTCTCCCCATGCACTGCTGACACGTTGGAAGGTCACAGCAGAAAAGCGACGTCTGTTCACGTAACAGGGCTGCCAGACCGACCAACCTCACCCTGGCCCACGCCAGTCAGCCACGCCAGCTGTAAACCGCTTGGAGCTCTTGTGGAGATCAGTCCTGAAAGCCTCTTAGGGAGGCCTGTGTCACATAAAGGAGACCTGTGGCTCTGAAGCCCTGGCTGGCGACAGTGCTGAACACATTAACCCCTTGAAGTGGCTGCATGCGAAGAGGCTGGTGGGAGGGGCTCTGGCAGCAGGCTGCAGATGCTGAACTGTGAGACATGCACAGGGAGCCGGCGTGTCATTTTTAATTTGTTAGCTTCAGACAACTGCGTGCGCACTGGCTTTGGTTTGGGGGAAGGGGCTGGTTTGAGACAGCATTTTAATGCAGCTGGGACTAATACAGATCAGAACTGTAACAAATGGGGTATACAGGACACGTTAAACTCCAACTGAATAACAAGACAGTATGATTTAAAATGAACTGCAAGTGTTCACCAACACTTACTGTGCAGGTCTCAAAAACTGAGTGGACCACCAATAGTGTAGCAATTACAACTTACTCTCCCTGCTCTCACACTTGTGACCCATTCCAGCAGCACTGACTGAGGCATTTGTCTTTAACACGCACATGTTAACATGGTTTCCAATCATGGGAGAGACACCACTCCCAAAACTTGATGACACTTACGTAGCTTTTGTGTTCAGTCCAGCAATGACCAAACTTTGTCCTTTGTGTGACAGTGCTTTTATACCTTTGGGGACACATCAATCCCTTAAGTGTTCTCTCCCACTACCCTTCCACCTCCCCTGATTTGAGTAGGCATAAATATAAGGTCATAAATGGATGTTGTCCTTTTTGGAGTAAGAAACACACACACATATCTAACATACAAAAACCTACCAAAAGCATAGTAAAACCACATCCATTTTAAGCCAGGCAGCCAACCTAGCAACTGAGTCTCTTAACATATTTTAATCGCTGGCATACTCTGCCACAAGAAAAATATACATGGCTAGGTCTATAATACTTTAAACAGCTGTTTACTATAGCTAGGTTACAAAATAAACACTGCTGCAGAGGCCATGTGTTCAATATACTCTAACCACAACAGCATCAGAACCCACCCTCAGTCTGCTCTGTGGTCACCGTGGCTGACCCAGTGCCTCACCCTCTTCCCCTTGCTTCTGATCTGCCGTTCAGACAACAAGCCCAGAACCATTTGTCATTGCACAATTGAAGCCGTCTTAAGGAAAGGAGCCTCATCGGAGAGTCTCGCTTGCTTTTCACACATTACTCCTCGTTACTCTCCCTCATCTGTGTCCCCCAGCCCTGGGCAGCTCCCCAGCACTTCCAAGTCAGAGAAGCAAGCTCCAGACCAAAGCACGGGGAAGGCGTTCTCAATTTGTGGAGGGAACTGGAGTGTAGGGCAGAGGGCTTTACTCCACACAGTGGAAACATTTAATGCTGGATTCAGCCAACTGGTCACTTAGATGATCAATCCCAACTTCTGTGAGCCTGATCCACTCCAGAAGGTTCAACTGCCAGATGACACTTAAAATACAATGAAACTGTATGGTGAAGTGCCTAACACAGCCTGTTAAAAAGCATTATTCCAGTAGGCAAGTGACAAGGAACCTTTCCTTGCTGGAGAGATGCCTCCTGAAAGAAAACAAAACACCAACAAAAAAAAGGAAAAGAAGAAACAAACCAAGAAAATGGACAGTCTGCTCAGTGGGAGAGGAGAGGCAGCAGTAAAGCTGATGGAGGCAACACCAAGCAGCAGCTATGTGCCTGTTCTCACGGTTTGCCTGAGCTGTTCAGATTCACAGACATGCACCGGCACTGCTTGACCTTCTGAATTTTCTTGAGTCGGAACGGTGGGTCCAGCTCGGGGCACTCCAGCTGCACGGTCGAAGAGGTGACCTTGTGCGGCTTGCAGAAAGCACAGGACTGGAAGGACTCCTCCTCCTTTTTCACGTGCCGCGGAATGTAGAAGGAGTTGCACTGCCCGTAGCAGAAGCGGTTGATGATGGTGCGGCTGATGCAGCCCTCCTCGCTGACAGTCTGCCGCAGCGGCTGCGTCTTGCACCAGTCGCTCTTGAGGTACTTCCTCTCGGTGACCACGAGGGCCTCCTGGCTGGAGGCCAGCACCTCCTTGTTCAGCTGCTGCCTCCGCTCCGAGTGGTTGCCGCTGCTGCCTTTGTACGGGGAGGGAATGGCACCTGCAGGGCGGTTTTTCCTGGTGTCCATTACTCGAACTAGTGCTGCCATCAGAAGAACGGAAAAGGCAAATTTCCAAACCATCCTGCAAGGGCAACACAAGGCACTGTTAGGAGAAAAGTGTTTTCAAACCACAGAACTGGAATGGAGTTGGTACTTCACGCATGCTCTTAGAAGAAGTGGAGATCTTATCGTCTTTATAATCCCATCACTTTTCCTAGATTAGCTCTATTCTAGGGTGATTACTTATCATGAAGAGGCCAGGCCCTTTGGAAAGTCACACTGCTCCTCCTCACCCCTCCCCATGCTCTCCAACTACTTGTTTTTTCCCCACAGGGACACTAATGCTTTGATGGCTGAAGTGGTGGTTTTACAGAAGCTTCAGCCAGAAACGTTTCCTCCTTCTCTGTGAAATCCTGGGCCAAACAGCTGGGCAAACTCCTGACTAGTAAAGGCTCAAGAGACTCTTGCCAAGATGGTGAGAGCTGATTTGGGGATGGCAGGGGAGAGGGGAAGGGAATACCAGGTTACACAAAGTGCACGCCCATGTCTCTTCAGCCCCTGAGTCCCAGCCCAGCCTCATTCCCCACAGAAGGAGCAAGTGGTGTCCAAAAAACTATTTTTATTATTTTAAATTGCTTCCGAAGTTTCTTAGGGCTCTTATGGTACTTACAGGCTTGTATTTGTTGTCTTTGTGTGAGGCCAAAACCTTGATGGATTTATTTTTGCAGTAAGAGGAAATGCTTAAACACAACTTTGAGAACTTCACAACTGCAAGGCCTCTTGGGCAAATGGTTTAAGAAGGTTTGTAAACATGAGAGGATTCAATATTTATTTTAGATTTTAAGGAATAGGTTAGAGCATAAGCTTGTTGCTAAGTTGAAATAGTCAGCCAGAGGGCAAAAATATTTTTTCCTATGGCTGTCTATTACATATTCTTGTTCTGCGGAGTATCTCTTACCAGCTCTTGTCCAATTCATTTTAGTAACGTGTTCTCAGTGTGCTCCCAGAACATTAGACTAGGTGTACTAAATTTCCCTATAAAGTCAATGCTCACTAGTGAACTGCTCATTTGGTAGTTCATTTCTGAAATGAGCAGTTCATTCTGAATGAAGTGAATTTCTGAAATGAGAGTTCATTCACTCTCCCTGGGAAAGGAGAACAGAAGGTCTCTTCAGTGCCAGAAGTGGGTGCACAGAAGCTTCCCATTTGGAGACTAGAACACTTCCAAGTCTTTCTGAAGTGCTCTATTCACTTTTATTCTTAAAGGATATTTTTATAGAGCACAGAAGAAAGACTTATCCTTCTCCTCATAGTAAAGCTTCAAATCCTTTCAAGTAATGATTTTCATTTTTTTCCTTTAGAGAGATTCCTAGACAAAAAAACTACCATCACACTGGTAATTATAATTTCTAACACTATAGACACTTCAGATGTTGCATAGGTACTCCCATCTGGAAAACATGAAACGTGTCGCTTTCCAAACAATGACAGCAAAAGATCAAAAAACTGTTTGCAGTAAAGGTGCAAAAGAGGACAAGAATAGCAGTAACAAATGCTTCTCACCTAACAAAGCAGACCTAACATGCTTAACTTCTGTGGAGATAAAGGAACTACTCTAGCAGACTATGTGAGATAACATTGCTTAAGGTTATTTTTTAAGTCTACAAGATCTCAGTGTCAGACTTGGACTAAGTTTCTAAGGGGAGAAGCCTGAAGTGCTGAAGGAAACAAAAGTGCTAATCGTATATAGCTGTAAACAGAGGATGTTCTAATACAGAGTTAAATTTCACCAGAGTGTATGCTTGAAACAGAACCACCTTTAAATGGAAACCAGTATTTCTAAACCACAGAGAAGTTCATTCATCTGCAACCATGCCATCTTCCCACTGAACACCCGCTGTAGCCATGGGTACTTTAAATCAGTGGCCTATTTTCACACTGCTTAGCATTCAGCATTCAAGTCCAGAAGTTTTGTCCAGAGTCTTTAAACGAAGCAAGACTAGACTTGGCTTTCCTGGCAGGTATTGTCGCCAAGTCCACTGGATGTCAACCCACACAACCAGGCCAAAACCTAATCAGGTAATTAGTTTCAGTTGAATATAGTGTTCCATGCTTCCTTTCAAATTGTTCTCATGTTATTCTGCACTGATGGCTGCATTTCAGTAGTAGATAAAACAGCTGATTCCCAGTGCTTTGGGTTTTGTATAGAAAGGGGAGGAAAAGAAACTAGATTTACAAACCTTTGTCTTCCAGAAAAAGACAGAGGTGAGCTCCACAAGATGTCTTATGCCACATTTCTCAGGCATACTCTTCTACTCTTTTGAAACACAAGGGATACTGGCCCTCTAGTCTCATTTGTCTGATCCTGGCATAAAGAGGACAGCAAAGGTCAGGAGAGACACCTCCTTTCCCCTACCCCCTCCTCTTTTCTTGGGATGATCTTTAAGGTTTTTTCCAACTTTCATGACTCTACAATTCTATGAAACCCCGTGTTACCATGCCTGCCCTTTCTCTTCATAAAACGCAATTTGAAAGGACATGTTTCCTTTTTGTGTCAAGAGTGGTGGTAAAGCAGAAATCCTATGTAGGAATGTAGGAAAGCTGACAGAGAACTAGCAACTCAAAGTCTACAATGCAGAGAAATACTATAGCAGTATTCTAATTGCTTAAATGGTTTTATGTAGGCATGGAGAGCCATTCAAGAGAGTAAGTAGGATTTATTCAGTAAGTCTGTGTTTATAACTAATAAAGCATTATTAATCAAAGCCACTATTGTACAGTTATAAACCAAACACTGCAATACGTGCAAGTACTTCCACAGACAGGTAGGAACGCACCATTTATTTCTGTCATTGATCCTATCAAACTTGAACCTTATAATATTTACATAATGGAGTAATAATCTATTCTACACTAGCAGGTCAAATGTGCATTCTGTCAGATTGTGGAATTTCTAATCACAGCGTTACCCCTTACTAGCCTGCAAATCACCCCTTTCTAAGCCCTGGCACACAAATCCCCTATTCAAGCAAGTAAGGGTGCAAACAAGGTCACACGGTGCCAGCAACTTGCCAAGGACTACACATATATTTTCAGCACTCACATGCAAAGAGAAGAGAAACTTCAGGACCCCCAGAGAAAGAGAACATTTTGGCAAACTCAATTGGAATGCAAAGCAAGACAGTGAATGCTGTCTCTGCAGACAGAGCAGGATGAGAAGAAACACAAAACGTATTGGAGAAGAATCTGGCTTTTGGCAAGGACAGGGCAGTTCTGCCCTACTTAGATGGAACAGAATGAAGCAGCATGTGGCTGAGACCATGCAAGTGAGAACTGCCTCAAGGAGACCAACACCCCTACAACTTGTACCAATGCCAGCCTGGGCCCCCCATTCCGGCTGCACAGGGGGTCCCTATAGCAGACCCAGTGGCAGCTCCTTTGCAAGAGCTTTCAACTTCAAGCATTGTTGCCAGCTGCTGCCAGTTCCCCCCACGCCTTTTTTCCAGTGCATGAACTGGGAATAACTTAATCTTAGACAAGACACCCAATGAGGCCTGGCTGTATTTACATATCAGATGGCAAGTTTTTTCTCCCTGAGATAAGGAAATCAGCATCAAGTATGAGTTCATAAACTCATCAAACCCAACATGCTGGAGCTGGGCTATCAAGCCCAGGAGTGTAAAAAATCCTTGGCCATGGAAGCAAGAATGTCAAAATGCAGCTCTGTCATTCAGAGGTCAGGTCACTGTGCTAGAAGGGGAAGACCCAGGATCACTGTGTCTGCCCTTAGCTTTATTTCTTCTTTGTATCCAGTTACTGCCTACCATAAAGTACCTACCAAGGCAGGCTCCCTTTTGCATGCCGATCTTCTGGCCCTGTAACTCATGCATTCTTGAAAGTAATCCAGCTCCAGAGCAGGACAGGCAGTAATGTAACCCCCAGAACAGCTTATGGTTTTGTGCTTAGGGATGTCCCTTCTGAAGTGGAGCACTGGATTTGCTTTCAGAATTCAAGGTCATCGTTTCTGGAGAAATCCCCCTGAGAAGAATTGGGTGCTATGGTCTCAAAGGCAGGGCAGGAGGTAACACCAGTGCCCATTGGTGCTGAGTGGCCACTCTGATGTTTCCTCTATTTTTCAAACTCATGACCAGTTTCTCAGGCTCAGGATGCAAATTCTGACTGCGAATTCCTGTTTTGAAGATCTGCCTGCTTCAAGGTTGCAAGTGGACAGAAAGAAAGAGGGATGTAACTGAAAGATCACTGTGATATTTTATGTTAGCTGCTCAGGAAATCAGGAGGTGTGAGACCCATTTGTTTGCTTCAGCACCTACTTTGTAGCACCTACAGAGCACTCAACATTATCAGCATTCCTGGAAGCATCCAACTCTCTGATATAGGTATGATACAATCATCTCTTCACCAGGCCTTTCTGGACGGAATTCAGAAATAAAAGTTGCAGGCAATTTAAAACAAAACAAAACATAACAAAACATTAAAAAAAAAAACCAAAAAAACCAAAGAAAAAAAACACGACCAAAAATCCAAACCTGAAAAACCTGTCTTACCATGGAATTTGAGACTCTACCTATTCAGCTTAATCACAGTATGGATTCATGAAGAAGAAGGTTTAGTACTATCATACACACCCATCAGAAGTACAGTCTCAAGTACTGTAAGAGCCAGTGGCTGGGAAGATAATGAAGAAATTCAGAGATTTTCTTGCTTCTTGAAAAATTTATATTTAATTAACAGCTGAAGAGCTTCCCTTGGACAAATATTTCTCTGTAACTACCACCAAAAGGCAGGCATACAGACTAGATTAAACCAGGTCCCATTATGTAGCACAGTACATAGATGGCTGCATTTGACCACCTGTATCACTTGCTTCCAGTTTCTAACCTGCAAATTTCAGAGACATGAGAGCTCTCCTTAGGGATCACTTGAGCATGGCTGAATTCAGGAAGCCCTGTTACCAAGACTTTCCTCTAGTTCCCCCTTACTTTCATATTAGACTAGTCAGAAAAAGAATCTGTCTAAACCAGTCATATGTATAATAATATAAGAACACGATGTACACATGGGTAGTTCTCACATTTAAGATGGGACACAAGAAGTGTTCCTTGAAGACAAGCCAGGCAATAGCTTTTCAAAGAACTAAAACACTAGAACTTGGCTTTAGCAACAGATGTGGAAAGCCAGGAAATATCAAATTCTCTACCAGGAAGCCAAAAATGCTATTTATTTAATTTATTAATAGTTAGGCATGATTCTAATGGTACAATGTTCTCATAAAGACTTCAGTAAAGACTAATCAGGCATCTTTGTGCAAGGGAGGTATTTGGTGCTAACTTTTCTCTTTTAACTGTGCTTTGGAAACTATTCCTCCCATGTCCCAACAGCATTAGCAATAACTGAACACTGTACTGGATCTCTTGTTGCAGAGACATGGGTGTCTTATAAAATCGTTCCATCATTAATAGATTCCCATTACTAAATTGCCAAGAGTGAGGCCAGCTACAACAACAAAACACACAGGAGGCTAGGCAGACCAAACTTCTAAAAATGTAAAAACCACAATACTGCAGCTAGGATTCAGTTATTCAGATCTGCGTTATAGCAATAGTTACGATGTTCTAGGAGTACAACACATCAAAGCAAAACCACTGCACAAAACACAAAATGCAACAATTATTTAAATACAATTAAAAAATGCCATTACAGAAATTTACAGGCAGAAATTTTTCCACTCTTGTCCTCTAAGAACCTTCTATAGTGATTTGAAAGAAAGCTATTTTGTTGCATCACAGCCCTAGCAGTAGATGGATGAGGGAGAAAACATTTCTTTCAGAGTTAATAAATTCCTAGTACCCTCACTGGCTCTTGGACGGAGATCCTTCCTCCTCTCCATCCTTCTCTCTCCCTTCCACAAAGCAGATCCATCCTTTTCTCTTGCACCAACACCTCCCCTGCAGAGAGTCAAGACTGCCTACAGGGAACACCACAAAGCTTTGAAGGAACCAGGAAAGGTCCTCCTGCAGCCTGGATATCTCAGGAGCCGCACTCTACTGTGCGAGCTCTTGCTTTGTTTTTTGAAAGGGGGAGATGAAGTTAGGTTTCAACAATGCCAGCCTGCATTCCTCAGAACAGGACAGCATTTCCCCAATAATGCCAGAACTTAGAAGTTCTCCTTATCCAGACAGTTCCTGAAAACCATGAACTTAAAGTATTGAAAAATAAAGTAAATCATCAACAAAATGGAAGTATGTAGAAGAAACTGGTGGAGACAGCCTATGCTAGTTGAAAAGATGTTGCATTATAATAATTCAACTCTCACTGAGCAGATTTTCTACTACCAAGAGCTTTATCTTGAATTTTCCCTGAAAAGGCTGGGAGTTAGTTTTGATCCATGGACAAAAATATAAGAGGAACCAACAACTCAGCCAGTTATTCCTGTCTTTCAGCAATGTGTTATGTGTTATTTTTAGGACAGAAGGAATAATGAAGAAAACTGGAAAGTAAACTAACCCTTGACACTAAAACTAACCAGCTTGAATGCTGAGTTTTTCCTTCTCATCTTGTCCTCTCTCTTTCTTATCTGCCTTTACTGCCAACAGAAATTCATGTTTAAAACCACTGAACTATTATTTCCTTCAGGAACTTAAGACAAGCTCATTTGAAACCTGTTTAAATGCAGCTGGTCACTTCATTAGTGTTAAAGGATCACACTACTCCAGTTCTTCTTTGTACTCTCATCCTGCCACAAAATATATTGGCCTAAATATTGTATCGCTGATTTATAATATTAGGCTCTTCATAGGCTGAATCCTTTTTATCTTGCATAGCTTTTAAATCTCTGGTTTTTGGGGGTTTTTTTTGTTTGTTTGTTTGTTTTGGTTTTTTTAAAGCAGTATTAGTGCTGGAGGAATAGAGGAAAGTTTCTCATTTTTTAAAGCCAGAACCAGGAGTTTGTGAGGGGAGTCACTGGTTAGAAACTACAGCTCCAGAAGGCCAGAGAGAGGGGGAGGAAAGTATTGATGAAGTCAGCCCTGGTATTTTGACATACTTTTATCATTAAGGAGATGGAAGTAGGGTTAGGCCACTTGAAATAAATATAGAGAGGTTGTCAGAGAAGTAGAAATGAGACAAGGAAGGCTGAGAACATCTGGAATTAAATCTGGCCAAGTATGTCAACAAGAACAAAAAGGGCTTCTTCAAATGTAACTATAGCAAAGGATAACATGGATGCATTACTAAACGGAGTGGGAATGCTGGTGACAGAGGACGCAGAGTTACTGAACATCTTCTCTGCAGTGGTGTGATATGACATCTCTTAGGCATCTCTGACCCAGGAGATCAGCATAAAGGAATGCTGGAAGGAAGGATTGGGTTAGAGAACACCTAAGCAAACTTGACATCCACAAGTCCATGGGCTCTGATGGGCTGCATCCATGAGTGCTGAAAGAACTGGTGGACACCATAGTGAGGCTGCTCGTGATGATCTTTGAAAGGCTGTGACAGTCAGGAGAGGTGCCTGAGGACTGGAAGAAAGCAAATGTCACCCGAGTCTTCAAAAACTGCAAGAAGGAGAACCCAGAGAACTGAGGCCAGTCTGCCTCACCTCAACCCTGAGAAAACTGATGGAGCACCTCATTTTGAAGTCCATCTTTAGCCACATGAATGACAAGAAGGCAATCAGAAGTCAGCATGGATTCACAAATAATGAATCATGCTTGACCAACCTGATTGCCTTCTGCCATGAAATGACAACCTGTATAGATGGGGAGTGAGCTGTGGATATTGTCTA
The DNA here is from genome assembly GCA_013390105.1 of Tichodroma muraria. Classification (NCBI taxonomy): domain Eukaryota; kingdom Metazoa; phylum Chordata; class Aves; order Passeriformes; family Sittidae; genus Tichodroma; species Tichodroma muraria. Next base: position 16,092 of record WAAG01044332.1, read on the forward strand.
CCTCAAATTGAGTGAGACAACACTGTCTCACAACATCCCCATGGGCAAAGTCAGAAGTGTGGGCTGGATCAGTAGACTGAGTCAGGTGGATTCAGAACTGTCTGAACGGCAGATCCCAGAGGGTTGTGCCCAGTGGCACATGGTCAAGCCTGTCGCTTGTGGTGTCCCTCAAGGTCCAGCACTGGGCCCAGCGTTGTTTACGTTGCTCATCAATGACTCAGGCAAAGGGGCAGATGCCTCCTCAGCAGGTTCACAGATGACACAAAGCTGGGAGGAGGAGCCAATACCCCAGAGGGCCATGCAGCCCTTCAGAAGGACCTCAGCAGGCTGGAGAGATGGGCAGAGAAGGACTGATGGAACTTTAACAAAGGCACGGGCAGGGTCCTGCACCTCGAGAGGAGTGACCCCTGCACCAGCACAGGCTGGGGCTGAGCTGCTGGAAAGCTGCTCTGTGGAGAAGAACCTGGGGATCCTGGTGGACAACAAGCTGTCCAAGAGCCAGCAGTGTGCCCTTGTGGCCAAGAAGGCCAATGGTGTCCTGGGATGTGTTAGGAAGAGCATTGCCAGCAGGTCGAGGGAGGTGATCCTGCCCCTCTGCTCAGCCCTGGTGAGGCACATCTGGAGTGCTGGGATCCCCAGAACAAGAGAGACATGGAGCTCCTAGAGCAGGCCAGTGGAGGGATACAGAGATGATGAGGGACTAGAACATCTCTCTTATGAGGAAAGGCTGAGGGAGCTGGGCCTATTCAGCCTCGAGAAGAGATGACTGAAAGGAACCTCATCAGTGTCTGTCGGTACCTAAAGGGAGGGTGCCAAGAGGATGGAGCCAGGCTCTTCTCAGTGGGGCTGAGCAATAGGACAAGAGGCAACAGGCAGAAACTAATGCACAGGAAGTTCCATCTGAATATGAGGAAGAACTTCTTCACAGTGCAGATGACCATGCAGTGAAACAGACTGCCCAGAGAGGTGGTGGAGTACCCCTGACTGGAGACATTCAAGAATTGTCTGGATGCAATTCTGTGCAATGTGCTCTAGGATGACCCTGCTTGAGCAGGAAGGTTGGACCAGATGCCCCACTGTGGTTCCTTCTAACCTTATTCATCCTCTGTGATTATGTCCATGATAAATACCAGTGCTTCCCAAAAAACACACATACATAATAGATGCAATTACTAAGGCCCCAACTAAGTGCAAGAAAATAGTGCAGGAAACAGTGCTGCAAATTTTGTTGGTTTGGGTTCTTTTAAAGGCTAAATGTTAGCCAAAGTAATACAGTGAAGAAAGACACTATCAAGTTCATATGACCCTGTATTTATCAGTAGCTAAGATTTTGATTCAACAATTGTGTCAGCATTTATCATTTTAAAACAGGAAAAGTGAAATAAAGAGATAGAATGAAAGCTGCAAGAAATGTAAAAGCAAAGTCATCCTATAGTACCTGTGGTAATGTAGCAAAGCCCTTTTTTAGGGGATTAGGAACACACATAACTGGTTGAATGCTAGCAGGTAACTGGACAAAGGGGTTTTTTGGTATCATGATTAAAAGCCCTGAATTTTGTTGCTATTTCAGCTTCAGGAACTTGTGGTTTTAGAACCAGCCACAGACAAATGTCTGCCTGGTGAGCACATGTGAACTGTCCCAAGCAGAGTGAGATGTCCTGCTCAGAAGTGTCTGGGTAGTCATCAGTACTGGCAGCATATGCAACACTGGGGAGAAAAGGGGGAGTGGGAGGAGGGAAAAACCCACAAAATAGAAACAGATTTCTGCTAGCTGTCCATGAGACTGATTCTCGTCCTCACAACCTGGTTTTGAAGAATGCTACAGTCAGGGGGTGGAAGGAACTGATACAAGGAGAAAAGCTTTCTCATAATTCTCCTATGAATCTAAAAAAATGTCTCTCTGCAAGAGTGAACTAAATTGAAAAGATACTTGGTCTCCTTCTCAGTGTTTCTCAGCTTTTCAGCACAATTTAAAGAGCCCCAAATAGGCAAGTCAGTTCTGTTTGCATATGAACATTTCGTCCAGCAAGTAAAAGCAGTCTACATTTAACTTTATTCTTCTGTGTCGAAGGCAGCTGTTACACTCCCATTTGGCAGCATTTCATTCAGGAGAAAACAGCAGACTTCTGCCCTTGGGAAACTAAAAACTAAATATGAAGGGAAGCGGTGGCTTGAGCAAATGTCTTCATTTGTGACCATCCCTCAGCCTGTTGGAAAGGAAGACAGTCAACACAAGAATGGGGAAAGTTCAGCATTCAAATACAATAGCTCATTTCGTTGCTTCCTCACTGGAGAATCGATGCTACAAAAGACTATTTTGCAATGAACAGTCTCCATTATATTTTTGTTGTTTGCATTACAACAGAACATAGAAATCTCATCCAAGACCAATGCCTGACTAAGCGACACAACTTCAAATGTTTGTAGACTGACTTGGTGACCAACATATGGTAGGACAAGAACTGAGCTCAGAGGGGAAGTGAGTTACTGGAGGTCAGAAATTAAATGAGAATGGACTGTTTCCAACATCCTTCAATTGCACCGCATGGCACCAGTACTCTTCTTTTTGCAAAGAAATACAGATTTGTTACCCTTAGGCAAGCTTGTCTTTAAAAACATTATACTCTTGTAAATAAAAATTGTTTTGTATGAAAATTTCCAATATAGTTTCCTAAGTTTTGATAGAACAGAGATGGATTTAGGAGCTTCATTTCTTTGTAGCTCCAAACAACACAACTTCTAGAATGCACAGCTGATTTTCTAGCCTCAGTAAGGGAAATTACCATTAATCTTCAATATATGTTCTTTACTGTACTTGCACCATTCTAAAAAGAGGTCATTTGAATGAGTTCTGTTCTAGGAGAAAACTGAGGTCTCTAAAGCATAAAAAAAGTTCTCAAAAGAAGTGCTTGTTTCTCTTAATGATCAGAAAAATGCAAGTACTTCTAAAAATCAACAGGTGGCATGTAATCTTGTATATAAGAAACACTAGATTAATCAGCAGAGAAGTAACATTTAAATTTTCCAGGTTTTCTGGTAGATTCAGATAGTTTTATTCTTTCAGGCTCTCTGTCAAGATGCCATCCTCAGCTACCACATTATGACTCTGGTCATGTTCCTGTTTGAAAAATCTAAAATGTTATTGATGGTTTAGTCTTTACATTATAAATTTCTGTAAGCCAGTATCCTATTTATAGAGCTGAAACACAGATGGTTCAAATAAGAATTGCTCTTATCCTAATATCCCACAGGCTAATCTTTCTATTAGGTAGTATGCAAATTCCCATACAAACAAAACTTCAGCTCTATATCCCACTACTTTCCAATGTGTCACTTGTAAGAACCATTCCAGCTGTATTTTCATACAGTTGTCTTAAAAATGGCATAGATTTATTGCTTGGAGTGCTTCTCATTTACATTTATCTCTGCTTAAATTTGCCTGACAAAGCATCAGTCCTCCTGACTAACAGCAGTTCTGGGGACAGAGTGCAGAAGATCTATGCTAATGAGCAAATAAAAGAAGTATTGACCCCATACAGCCTGCTAACTCCAACCAGGTCTATGCCATGCAAACACGTAACTAAGTGCCTTACCAGAATTATTATTTTCACAGAAAATAACTTTTTCTCCTCAGTGAGGCTAAATCTAGGGAATCCTCTCATCCTATTTTGCCTTTCCTTCAGTTTATAAGCAACATGTCCTCACAATTAATTATTTTTTCCTCTGCCAAATTTCAAATGGGTTGGATAGCAAGGCAGGTTTGAAACTTTACTGCATTACACTACATGTGTTTTCTCCTAGGGTACACAGGGAGGCATGAAAAATATTTCAGGGAAGGGGACAGGGGGAACAAGTCAATGGTATCACAATTTAGAACAGGAGGTGTGAGTAGTAAAGGGGACGTTTAGGGTTACTGTGGTGACACACAGAACACACACATAGAAAATCAGAGTTTGTGAGCTCTAATGTTCACATGTAACACAAGACACCTTGAAACATCAGTGGGTCACCTCGAAATTTTTAATACATTCTCTCACCCAGGGTGTAAGCTGGCCCAACAGCGTAAATTTGCACTCTGTGTTGATGGAAACCAAGCAGGAACAAGTCACTGCTGCACACCACGCATGGTATTATCCTTGGGTTGATCCTGTAATATTTTGTAACCCCTTTTGTTCACAAACTTACTTGGAGAATTATCAGATGTCTTCTTCTTTTCTTAAGAGAACCAGCCGTCTGCTTGGCTTACTCTTGCAGTTACTTTTTGTGGGTTAACCAAGGGCCCATCACAATCCCTGTTTAATTAGATTTGTTTCAAATGTTTAACTCAAAGCTGTGGGCGTTGCTCTGAAAGGAACTCTGTTCACTCAGGGTTTCTACAAGAAAGACTTGACGTATGCAACCAAAATATAATTCAAACCTGTAAGGGCTGAAAAGTGCAGCAACCACATGCTCTGATGGATTTTTTTGTGTGTTTTTTCAAGCCTATAAACAAACATGATATTTGGAGTTTAAAACCTTTAGAGTTACATGGCTTCTTGGCTACCCTAGTCCATGCACCAGCTGATGCCTTGATGCAAGTTCTTCAGTTTGAAAATATTTTGACCCTTGTTTTTAAGTTGTTTTCTAATTATATAAAAAAGAACTTCTACTTCACTACATGCCTGTTGATATTTCCAAACTGACAGTAACCTTTTTGACTGTCATAGCTGTCAAATGGACCAAAATAAATCATAGTGACTCAACAGCTGTCAAAAGAAAAAAATCTTTCAAAATGCTATGAAGTCAGGAATACAAATAAAATTTTAATTATATATGCACTATCAACATAAAATGCTAAATACTTATACACTTCAAAATAACTTTCCAGAAATATTAGAAAATATATAGCACACAGAATGAATGGGCAAACTGCCATTTATGCACTGTTATTGGCAATGCATGTCACAACTAAAAGTAAATAGAAGGAAAATTTTCAGTTAAACACTGCTGAATGATTGGTAGGAAATTTAACATCCAAATACTGGAAATTTACTCCATCCCTCCTACTTCACACTGCTGACAACACGTGGCCGTCCCACATCTACGTTCTTGTGGCTTTGATTCATGCTCAGATCAGTGATTCTCCCTCTGTCATTACACACAGAATGTAAATATTTGTTCTGTCTGTATTCTGGTTTACAGACCTGACCCACTACTGAATATGAAGGCCGTAATTCAATCACAGAACGATCTGTTGCCATGTGTAAACTGGGATTTTATGTTTTATGACTTAGGCTTTGCAGAGCAGCCGTCTTCCTACTCACCTCCCCCTCTCCTTGCCCATGACTGAATTATAGTTCTGTCTCTAATTGAAGCCTAGTATTATTCTATTTCTCTTCTGTGGAGAGAAAGACCAGAGCTATCATTCCGAATACACAGCAAGCCACAGGAGCCTGAATGAGGTACTCTAATGACAGGTCCTCCTCCACAGCACATTTTCAGTCTTTCTGCTAATTAATTTGATTTCCTTTGTCTAGACTAGCATAATACAACAAGTTATGCTCATTTAAAGGGAGATCGTTAGTCTTTCAGTTCACTCCAAAGGAGGAGGAAAGAAGAGTCAAAAGACTGGAATCTGGGGGAGACTGACTGACTTTGTCCTTGACTACACCACTGCTTATGTTTTCACTTGACCAAGACTTTGTCTCCAGGAGAACCCGAGACAGCACTATCATCGGAGGAGAGACTATAATCAAAATCAGATATTGTCGGTATGTGCATGGCAAGGCAGTGGCAGCTACACAGAAGGGTTCTGTCTATGATGGACTGCAGTCAGCAGCTTTCTTCCTGGCAATCACTTGGCATTTGCTGTTCACAGCTCCTGACATCCTTGGAAGGCTGAACAAACATGTAATTAAAAACACACACAAGCTGATTTCTCCAGTCTCCCTTCACAGAACTAAAGGAGATTCAGTAGTGTGCCACTGGACTAGTAAACCAGAGGCAAAGCTAGTAATGGAGTTAAAGAAGTAACTTCCTGACTATTTGGAAGACAAGACCTACATTCACCAGTTTTGGCAATGGTTGAAACTTCGGAGCTGGACAAAGTCTCAGAACTGAGCTATCAGTCAAATACAGAACTCGGGAAATGGAGTGATGAATGATAAACAGATAATCAGACCTGGCTTTGAAAGTTCAGCCTTCTGAGTCATCTGGGTAGATCCAGTTTTAAACCCAGCAAGAAAAGTGACAAGAAATCAGACATCATATAGGAGCCCTGTGGGGCAGAATGAGCTCAAACCCTTTAGTGACAGCAGGGAAGATCTTCCCCTATGACAAAAGAAGAAGGGAGAAAGCTGACAGGGGCAATTGCCAACCCCTTCTGCTCACACATCCACAGAAAAGTGCCAGAGATCCTCTTCTGTAGACATTTTCAGGACCACTTCTATCCCTGTCACCTCAGTTTCACTTATAATTTTGCAGCATCAGAGAGGAAGCATTCCAGTTTCATGACTTACTGGCTGAGGGGTTATTTTTTGGCTCATAGTAACTGGGTACCTTCTTTACTCAAACACAAGCAGAAGATAAACTGCACCTGGAGGCTCTTTATTAACTTATTCTGACCTTGTTTTTTTTTACAGTGTTTGGCCACAAGCCATTCAAACTGTGTCACCACAGTTAAGGTTTGAGTATTTTTCCATTATTGACACTTTCAAGCTCAGCAGAAATAGACAGTAAGTAAAAGGAAATCTAAAGATTCTTCTCTTCGGCTCTTCCAGAAAGCTAATCTCAGAAAGGTCAGGAAAGTGTCTTGGAAAGAGTTAGCCAATGTGTAGCTATAAATTTCAATGTGAGATCGCAAGTTCCATTTCTCTTCCAGGTCTATTCAAGGACTCTTCCCCAGATCTACCTTAGCTCTTCCTTGAATCCAGAGAAGAGAGAGACAACACTTCTGGTAATATTGGATGACCTCATGTTACTACACAGCAGGAAAAAGATACCAAGACCCCATTGCATGTCAGTGCTTAATTGGATTGAGAGAAATGAATGGTGCCAGTGAAGTGACGAAGAGCTTCCCTTCTGACACGACTACAATATGAGATCCTAGCTAACAGGTCCAGTAAATGCAAAACTGATTGGGAAGAGAGGGAACAAGTGATCAGGAAGGTTGTCCATTCAGGGTTTGCTTTGGTTTCTTTTTCTCCTACTACAAAGTGGTCAGAGAACATTGGCATTGCAGTTTATACCATTCTACTAATCCTAACCACTCAGTGCTGGTTCAAGCAATCATGTATTTCGTACTGAAGCAGCAAGGGAGTTTGATCAGATGAAGGTTTTGTTCCATCAGATGAAAGTGCTTGTAATGGCTCAGCAACCAGATGCCATCTGTCCCACTAGCTGAGTCTCACTGTAGCTGATTACACCCAAATAAGATCGTCCCAAAGAAAATACTCTGATCATAGGTTTACTCTGGTTCCTAAATGAGTGATCACACACAGAGCTCACATATTCGTTTATGAGTGGTCTAGACCAAAAATACAAAAATCATTATGTACCCATGAACTAGACTTTTCTAATTTTTTTTTCCTATGTCTTGGCTAAACAGTAGACTTCTTAAAGAAGTTACGTGTAATATGGGGTTAAGAGGACAGGAATCCAAGATAAGGAATGAGGGAAAATATTTTCTGACACTATGAGAACTAGACATATTGAAGGCCTCATCTTGATATTGAAGCAAATATTAACATTTGCCTATGTCTCCACTTAAGCTCAGCTAAAAAATAAGATTCTAAATTGTCCCTTATTTTTCCTTTCAAGAAGGAGGTGAAGTGAGCAAAAATTGGTTTTAAGATACCTTCAATGTAAAATTACTAAATCCTCAAATGCCAAGATGACGTTTCACAGAGTTAATATGAAACACATTTTTGTCTCAGTAATGGGAAAGCCCTAAAAATGCTTGTCAATTCAAACTTGTCAATTCAGGTGCTTTCAGTCTAAAAATGTCTGTATCTCTTCCTACGAAAAAATATCTTTGAAAAAAGTTTTGATCAACACTTCTGAAAACTCTCATTCCCACTATGTAAAGAGACAAAAGAAGTTTCAACTGAACTTACCACAATTCCTCCCCAGTATGATGGACCTCAATGGGTCAGAGATAACCACAGCCCCACAGGACTTCCTCCACTTGTATTCTGAAAGGAGGCTCAGTAAAGAATTTGGCTTAGGAAAACAAGACTACGCTTCCTCTCTTCCCTTACTTAGTTTCAGAACAACAGCTTTTGCTTTGAGTGATTATTTCAGCTTTGTAATTTTTCTCCAGCACAAAATTATAGAGAAGTTTCGCACATGTCACATCAGTGATTTGGGCAGTATAAGAACACGGTGAATGCCAGAGCAACAGAATAGTAACTAGGAAAAACATTATAAAAAAAGTATGTAGCAAAGGTAAAGCTAAAAGCAGCTCACCTGTCTGAAAATCTGCTAACTTAGCAAAACCCCTTCTTCTTAGAGGATCCTAAGAAGCTCGTAATTAGCACAAAAACTGAAGAGTACTAATTACTACTTGGCAAAACTCTGCTTATTAAAAACACAGGGATATTTGTAGGGTTTTTTCCTTGTTTCCCACCCACAAAATCAAACACTGTTTTACAACATGAATGACAGAAAAAGCAACATCAAAGCAAGTACACACTTCTGTATCTTCATCTTTGTTATAAACTTGAAGGGGAGGACTTGTAAGCTTATCGAAGAAAATTAAAAAAAAAAAGAGTGAGAATTAAATCATTTAAATTGTATGGTTTAAGTGGAATGTGCAATGGCACTGCACACTTAGAAAAGAAAGCAAGATAGGTGATTTTGAAATAATAGAAACAGACTTTAGAATGCGAGCTACTAGTGGATTTACAGTATAACTGTAACAGAAGACACAAAGAGTTCCTCTCGATACCATAGTTTTAACAAAGTTTTCTCTATATCTACTCTCCACCCCCCCCCCATAAAAACCAAAGTATTTTTTGTCTAAAGCTGCTTGGCAAACCCACGGCAAAGCATCTATGAGAAACAAGACATTTAGAGGCGCGTTAGAAATAGATGACAGGTACATACATATCACTTGAATCAATGTGAGCAATCCAGAAAACACCTGTTCCCACACCTACAAAGTCTCCAGTTTCATTCTGGACTATGACATTGCTTATGTGTCCACATGCTAGTGTTTCTGTAGGATGCCCAGGCGTACAGCTGGGTAGGTGGGGACACTGTCTTCTGCCATTCACACAGAAGACAGATAGAAGACAGAAGTTCGTGAGCCTCTCAGCAGCTCTCCAACAGCCCTGCTTTGTCATGTGTGTTTCACATACAGCCACCACTGAGTGGAAGATCAACAGCAGGAACTGCTTGCTACCAGTCAGCAAAACTGTAGCTAGTGGGGGACGCTACTTATCTTGCTTATAACAAGCCTTTCAACAACATCTTCCCTGTTTATGCATGTAAGCTCATGGTTTCAGTATACACATGAATCAGAGATAACTTGACCCGCATTCCTATCACATTGTTAAAAAAACCAAAACCAAAACAAAATTAAAAAAAAAACAAAACACCACTAAAAATTGCAGAAAAGGTTAGTGAGAAAATGGAAAGCACAAATAGGCATTTACCATATTTCACAGTTAAAGTTGGATTATGAGGTAGGCAATAAACACAAAATTCCTGGACTTGAAGGGAATTACAGTACCATATTCTACATTGTTTTGATGTCATTAGGCTTTGAGGTATGGAGGGTGAGGTCTTGAAGTTAAGCTCCCTGAATTATATCATCCTCTCTGACAGATTAAGAAGGTCAACTGTTCTAGATTTTTGAGTCCAAATGAAACTAATCACAGACCAAAACAATTAAAACCAATGCCTTTTTGCCTCAATTTTACATTCTGATTAGAATACTGCAGCATATTGGTCCAAATATATATTCCCACTATATACAGTCATTTTAGGACAGCACAACTCCACTTTCAAGAAGACTAATGGCACATAGAAAACCCTGTATCTGACCTTGGGAAATAACCAAAACAGCAATTAATGTCAGCTGGATATATTTCTGATTGCAAACCATGCCCCTGAGAGACAAAGCTTAAATCATCTTCTGCTGTCACCCAGACCAGGATGCAGTTTAAGTTCTCTGGACCGTAAGCCAGTCACCCTGCTCCTGATCTCACGTTCCCCCCCACCCAGGACACAGGCATGTGTGCAGAAACACAGTCAGCAAGATGAGTTTGCTGACACAGCCAAAAAGGTTTGGCTTTTGCTGTTTCGCCTGCAGGATCAGTGGTGCTACTGGGCTCCCGGGCCAGTGCTGGGCTGCTCTGCCTTCCCAGTTCCAGCCTACAAGCAAGCTGCCTCCAACCAGTGGCCACACCACACCCTGATACTCCTTCCAGACCGGGGCCTGGGAACGCTGTCACCCAACTTACCTGTTTCAGGGCGGAGGAGGCTAATGTAACTGGGAGGGTGTGGCTGATAAAGGCGGTGTTGACAGATGAAACTGCATGCTTTGGCTTCCTATAAGAGATGCATGGTCCTTATATCTAAATGGCTTGATGTTAGTAGTACAGGCTGTGCCACTGATGTGAGAAGGATTGATAATAATAATAGTAATCATTAGAATAGAATAAAATAGAATAGAAGAGGATGTGATGAGTAGTACCATTTCAAATGCCCGAGAGCTTCACAAAGATGTTTGTTTAGGCTGACACATCAGAGACAGACCCTGTGAGAGATGTACACTCCTCCACAGTGGCCGCTGGAAGCCAGGTGAGAGATGTGGCTATATTCGAACAGGCATATTTGAACATGTGCTAGGGCAGCCAGCTCTTCATCAAAACCTAATTCTGCTATAAAGATACAAGAACCTGATTATGGCAAGTGTCTTAAACACTACAATTCTGACCTACGACTAGATATCCAAAGTGGTATGTGCAGTTTATCTCAAGTCTTCAGTGGATATGGGGTACTTGAAAAGAGGATCTTTTATCTTATCTTGAAAATGTGCTCTGCAACTGTAGTGCAAAACTAAATATTAAACATGGAAAAAGAAGCATGAAAATGCACTCTAATTTCTCCATCCTACTGTCTGACTTTGGAGTGACCTTTTAAGTGCAAAGGTTTCTACTGCCAAAACATCAGGGTTTTAAGTGATTAAACACAACCACTGGTTACACTGCAAAAAATTATCTATATGATATATGAAACACTGATGCTTCACTCTCTCTCCATAATAATCATCATTATCATCCCATCTGTCCTAACATCTACCCTTGCTGGATTCTCCATGCCTGATCCAGAATCTAACCTGGAAGATGGTGGCAAGGTGGCTTTTTCTTTGTGTGAAGATGCTATGTGCCCATGCAATTAGTGCAATGCAAAATTAAACAAAACTGAATTAAGAACAAAACAAACAAACCAGTGGTGTGGTTTGGCAAAAGAAATTGGAGGAAACACTTTTCCATTCTCTTTCCAGGTAACAGATTTGCCAGAATACTTGTGAGACAGAACCAATCTGCTGGTCTATAGCTTGAAAAAAAAAAAAATCTGTCAGAAGTTATAATACATTTTGAAAGCAAATATTTGTCCAGCCTCCCTTTCAGAACAGAGCACTAGAGCTGTAAAAAGAGTTGGTCACTTGTTCTGCTATTGAATTCATATGGATTTTTGCCCTCCTTGGGCAAAACCATAAGTTGTGCATCCACATGACATGGTAAGAGATGGAGTGATGCTGCTAATACCTGAATGAGAAAAACACAAGGCAAACATTCAGGAGCATTCATTCAGCAGAAGGCTGAAGCAGTCTGTTCATTTGGCCCCATACTGTTTCTCAGGTGACTGCTTCAATGCCAAAGAGTACCAGCTTGTATGTCTGCCACCATACAGACACCACAATGACCAGCCAGTCAAAGGGAACATGCCTTATGCACAGAACCTGTTCGTTAAGCTTCTCCCTTGTTACTGTACAAAGGCACCTTCATTCTCCAAAAGCCCGGGTGATCCTGAGAACCATGTGGGCTAAGGCATTCCATTTAACTACAGTTGCTTTTATGCAAGAATAAATATAATATAATTAATAGTCAACAGATAGGACTAAGCTCTCATGCAGGTATGAAAGCATTTTAGTAATTAGGACTCTGATTAAGACAGGGCAGCTTTAAACTAACACTGTAGAAGTTAAGCAAATACTTAATTGTCTTCCTGCATTCAGGCCTAAAATCCTGTTAAAGTTACCAAACCTTAGAAGAAAAGTGTGGTAATGTACCCTGCACACCAGCAAGTCATAAGGAACACACCCTCTACCCACTCGTAATTAGAACTAAGATATAGAAATTGTATGGCAGTTGAGTAAGTCCGAAGTTTGGATCAGCAGACATTAAAACAGGGAAAGGTGCCTGCCATCTTAAATGTACAGCTCTTATTTTTAATCAATTGCAGAGTAATACTTACTCTTCTTAAAGGCTCTGTACTTCACTGACAGCTTTTTGTTAAATCAGCTTCCATACACTCCCCCAATTTTCTGTTGTTTCAGTGTGCACTGATGTCCCTCACAATGTAATACATCAGGCCCAACACATTCCACAGCAGACAAGAAACTCCTCCGCATCTGGAAATCAAAATGGAAATCCAAAAGCAGAACCTAATCCAATTTATATGCTAAACTCAGATCTGTGACCACCACCCTTCACTGTGGTGAAGGAGGCACACTGAGGATGTTAAGGACAAATCAAGAGTCTATTTCTGGCCCTGAAGACATGGGTGTACATATACAGAACGGAAAGTATGAACTAGTTCTGGGCACCATGCTTCAGGAAAGCCACGCAGGCTTCCCAAGGGGAGGCAAGGAAGAAAGACAAGAGCATTCATACACACTCAATGTGGCAAGATTGTAGGAATCAGTGATCTTTAATACAAAGAAGCAAAGTACAGAGGAGTGATGTTAATAGTTTTTAAATGCATAAAACGCAATTAGCAAAGAATGAAATTATGTTTTTAGTCTTCGTAGATTCAAATGTAGTAATGTTAGCAAATAAGACTTCAGACAATATTCCTATCAGCAAGCACCACAATACAGATAGTGAGGCATTGGAATTGATTTGCCTAAGTTTGTAGACTCATCATCAGAATTATTAAGGAAAATGCGATGCAAAAAGAAAAAACAAAATCACATCTGCCATGGATTATGTTAGATGAAATGAATCCTAACAAGCAAGAGAAGAGCCAGACGACTTCTCAAAGTTCCTTTAATTCCCTTTGAAGTAAATATATATATGTAAAACATAGAACAATCATTATCCACCGAAGAACCATCTTTTTAATAGGTTGTGGAGTTTGTTTGCCTAGTTTTGTCATCTCTCTTCCCATCTTCCTAGGCTTTTAGGTTTTGTGCTAACTATCATAGAAATAAATCACCATTCTTTTTGCTATGGGGTTACCAAACCACTACTAAGAGCCAGCTTGGTGTTTAACACACTGCAATCTCCTAAATGTGAACCTACCAGGTTTATAATACAGATACTATCAGATGGTTTCAGAATTCAAAGACTCAGTTTGGCTTCTTTTGCTGCAGGCAGAATACATAACTTTTGTGCAATGCTCCTCTCTTGACAAAGGAGGTCAAGATTCTGAATTTTGAAGAAAGTCTTGGCTTTGCCAAAATTTCAGTTATTTAGAGGAAATATTGCCTTGTTTATTTTTTGAAGAAGATGAATGTAAATTATAACTCATTAGAAAATAAGTCAGCTTTCCTAAAACATATTTAAATATGCATAAACCACACCATTTCAATATGCATAAACAGACACCATTTTCTACATAAGGCTAATCTGGGCACAGTTTTAAACCAACTTTGAAGACCAATTTCAAGACGGAGGATTCAAAACTGCTTAATTGGCCAGGGTGATTAGAGAGAAGATAGTATGCCCTGCACACTTTTTCCCCACGGTCCCTTCAGAGTCAGTGACAGATGCATTGAACTAGAAGGCTGGCAATGGCACTGCTGCTGCAACACCAGCTGATGGAGCTGCCAAATTCCAGAACCAAAAACTGAATTGGACAGCTGAGTGGCTTCCTACCCAGAGGTCTCAGGATGACAGAACAGGCTGACAAATAAACATGTCCTCCAAGATCTGAGGCCAGCTGCAGAAATTTGCGCAGAAGAAAACATCTGTAATGTCTTCATGACAGCAAACACCCAGATTCCTCTCTATTTGTAATACCTGTAATTAACAGGTGTGGAATAGTTTGTCAACAGCTGTTATCATAAAGCTATGGTATTTGTCCTACAAGCACAGCAGTGCTCTGTGAAGCTGTAGCCACTGTCCAACACTCCCTTTCCCACAGAGCATGATAAATAAGATAATGAAATTGCTCTCAAACAGAAACTGAACACACACTGGAATAGAAATCAAGTTTCCCAGCTGCCTTCTTTATCCTTCCAAAATTGATATATGTTTTGAAATTTGATTTAATTACTGTTGCTAGTTCCCTAAAATTAATATTTTAGTAAAGGCATCTCCCTGATATTTTCCCTATGAGGAACTGCTT
>WAAG01044344.1:0-22056 GCA_013390105.1 Tichodroma muraria
CATGAGTCAAAATGAAACTAAGATTTGCTTACAAAATATTAACTTCTTCAGTAATATTTTTGTCTAGACCACCTAGACTGCGAATGTGGTATCTCAAAGCATTTTAAAAGCAGGGTACCATCTAAACCATCACAGCTGCACCACCTGGAATACTCTGATAACCTGGAGACAGAAGTAGGAATATGTTCATCAAATCTCCAACAAGGTGAGTAATGAGGCCTGAAGCTATGTTGCAGGACAGGTTTAGAATTAAAAATTATTTTTTGACAGTATTTTTCTTTCAGAGAAATCCTCTAAGGAACTGAGACAAGTGCAAGATTTTGCACATGAAGAGAAGAATCACCACGCACAAAATGGGAAACATGACTAAGGTAGTAGTGTTTTGGAAAAAAAAGAAAGGGAAGTCTCTGTAGTGTAAGTTGAATAAGACACAGGTATGCAGTGTTATTTAAAAAAATCCCCAAAATCACAAAAACAAATGTTGACAACATAATGAATTGCAGGTGGTAGTCTACAAACATCTTAAAGTAACTTCCCTGTTTAACTTTTCAGTGGTAAGACATCTTGCATCCAGGTTTGGGTGCCTGGTTTCAAGGAAGTTAAAGATAACTGGAAAGAATCCAAAAGAAGCCAGTCAAAATGGAAGACTCAACTCTAGAGACAAGTGGCATATAAAAAAGGGTTGAATGGGGTTGTGTTGCATACGACAGAAAAAGCTGCATAATGCAAGAAAGGGCATGATAATATTTTCAAGTCTACAGTTTGTCACAGAAAGGAATTAGTCTGTTCTTGGTCTCAGCAATGGACAGGATGAGAAGCACCAAGCTCAAATTACTGTAATGTAGATTCCAGTAAGACATGTGATGTAGTTCTTATCACTGGAAATCTCCAACTTTCGCTGAACTACATCAGAAATAACACAGGTTTATAATATTCAGTGGACAGTTGGAGACTTTATTGTCCTAGGATGCTTTATATACAGCTGTTACAAGGCCATTAATTGTGAAAACAAAAAATCAAATTAAATAACTAAAACATGCAATATCCAGTAATGGCTGGTTTGAAACCCCCAGCACAACAGCAAGGGCTGGGAATACCCAAGGACAGGCTTACAGTGGAGTCCTGACAGTGGGGATGCTTCTTCCCCAGAAGCACTGGTACCCTGGGGTGTTAAGTACATAATGTACGTAAATGTATGTAAGTGTATCTACAAAACAGCCAACTGAGGACAGTTTCTGAGGCTAAAGGAAGGTCAGCAGAAGAGAACTGGCTGACTGCTTCTCTGACTGGCCAGGACTTAGACTCCACACACTGCGGCTGTTCAAATCCATCAGAACCTCACCTCCTGTGTGGCACTTGCCCACCACACACAGTTATCTGGGTCCAGATTAGTCTGGAGTCTGTTTTTAATACAATCTCTTCCATAATTCAGATTCACTCACCCTTGCTGAGCTATAATTAAGAGGTTCCTTTATTGAGGTGTTTAGCATAAATACTGGTTTACTCTTAATTCAGCAACATGAAGCCAAAGACTACATGCATCTGAACGAAACACACTGTACGCTACACATTCTGCTCATGAAGTCCTTTTGTGCTTACTTTCTAAGCAGCTAGTAAGTACATAATAACCACTTTACCTATTAAAAGGTATTCATGCAAGACAAGCCTCAGCCATTACTCGAGGTTATACTTTGGGAATGATATTTTAGGATGTTTCTCATCTTGCATATACTCCTCTGTCCAATAAAAAATATCTTTGGTGGACTTTCATCCATCTTTTGATGGAATGCACACTTTCTGTCAGCCATACTCTCAAGTTTCTCATTACTTCAGAAAGTTATTTCAATGATTAGACTTCATACTCTCCATACTTTTCATATTTTTTTTCTATATTTTATATGTCATATTGAAATTGTGCACTTTTGAGACTATGCTTCTAAAACTGCATTGCCTGAGCTCTCTTATCAGATGTAAAAATTTATTTTCCTTTATCAGTTTAAATATGCCTTCAGATAACTGTTTTTATTGTCTGGCATGTATTATTTTGCCTTTTTCTGTATATATGGGAAGATATATAAGACATGAAGAAATATACACTGCAGGTTGTCCAAATGAATAAATCCAGTCGAAAATCATAGTGATCAATTCCGTAACCAAATAATACTCTTATTATTCCTGTATGAAACAGGATTTTAGTATTTTCACAGCATTAAAATTGTAGGGGTTTTTTTGTATAAAGCATTTTCCAAATCTGTTTTTATTTGAGTCTTCATTCTATCAATGCCCTATATTCAAACAAATCCTGCAATGAGTCTCTAAAACCATGCTATTAAATAAACAAAAAAAATTCCAACATTTATTCTTATTTGTTGCCTGAATGTAGAGACTCCTAGGCTTGTACGTTTTTTTCTCTGCAACCAGTTTCTAGGATGGTTAGGAGCTCTTTGTTTGTTTGTTGGCTTGTTTGTTTATTTTAAAATGAAAGCTGCAATTCACAGGTGTTCACATACTTCCTGGTGAATTGTGTGAATGTTTTCATGCAGAAAACCAGCCATTTTTCTGAAACTCATAACTACAAGCCTATGAGAAGAAAGAGTAACATGAAACTCCAAAATTAATCCAAGTAACTGCAACTTTTTTTTCAAAGGATATCTATACAGCAACTACCAGGAGCAACTGTGAGGTATCTCAGATGATACCTTGTATCAGAGAAATCTGAACGCATTTAGACTATTCTGTTTATTAATTGTCAGAACACTATGAAGTTCTAATTGGAATATTTGAAATAGTATTGCAAAATTATGAAAGGGAGGGGGAAATAATATCTGCTCTCAACAGAATTCTAAAAGAGAGAAATACGGTCCACAGAGCTTGTTAGCCAGATCAGTATAAATGTATGTCAATACATTCTGAAATGGTTAGATGTCCTTCACTGCACATAACAGTAATATCCCTAGGCCACAGCTGCAGCATGAGCTCAACTCAAGGCTGTACCTAAAGCTCATCAACAGAGAAATATACTGCAAAGGATTTCAGTAAGCATGACATGCCAGCATGCCTGTCTACCTTTGAACCAGCATTTGGTACTTGAGTCATTGGGTTATTTCACAGAAACAATAACCAAGGAGAATTAGAGCATTGTAGGGACTACATCACATCCCTAGCTGGTGCCTGCAAGTGTTACAAGGCACTGGCTGTTGGTATTCCCTCAAATAGAGTTTTTCAATGTATCTTATGCTTGTTCACATCTATTGTGCCTGTCGTACGTAACAGATGACAACTGCCTATCGTATACATCCCTCAGTGGTGAATATGGTGTGCAGACAGAGTGAATGAGCTTTTACAGGGGCTGAAGGGTAGGTAAGTTGAACAGCCTGGGGACTGAGCCTCCCTTCTCAGTGAACATGGCCATCATGCCCACATAAGAATCCCACCGGTTCCTTCAGGCACAGTTGCCTTCATCCCCTCCACCCATTCAGAACAAGTTTTAGCTCTTAGTTCTCATTAAGCAAATCAGTGAATAATAACTAGAACTATTGCTATTATTATAACTTTGGGGGCAAAACTGGTAAAAGACAATAGAGGAATTTTGTTTAATTCTAGAAAGTTGTGCATTTAAATATTTACTACAAGTAAATGTGCCAAGTGGAAACTTCCCCTGCCAAATATTTTTCTCTTACTGGCTAGCTCCTACTGTGTCTGTCTCAGCATGTGAGAGCTTATCCAGTGAATATATAGTACTAAGTATCTTTTGCAAGTGAGTTAAATACTGTCCCTGTCTTTCTTGTTTTACCACATTTGTTTTGATCCTTCCTGAAAAGACTAACAATGTCTACCATCTTTAGGAGATCAAAATAACAACCCAAGATACGAAATATCAGGCAGTCAACTTAATATCCATCCAAACATACATCCAAAAATGCTGGCTAGACAGGTTTTTAAATTAATTCAGCTAACTTTCAATAATTTTTTTCCCTTCAGGACATGACAGAAAACACTGGACAAACACACACAAAGAACTTTGTCGAGAAAGGACTACCATTGAAAACATAATCTAAGTTGCATTCAGGGAGGGACAAGTATTTCAGGACCAATTGCTGCCTCTGTCTCTCTTCCCCTACTTTCCCCACCACTCCTGAAGATCAACCAGACATCATTTGGATTTTGAGGGCTTTTTTTTCAAAGTCCAAAAACCCTCTGTGAACACTCTAAAGTGGAATGGGAAAAAATAAATACCAGAACACCATTTTTTTTAATTACTGAGTTCAACCAGGTCAAAAACTTAGAAACCTACTATGTAGCATTGTATATAAAAACATATTACCTAAGAACTACATAGCTATTTCTTAGTCCACAATCATCAGTAGCTCAGTTTTCAAGCACTGTATTATAGTGCAGGAACAAGGTCTGGGAATCAGCATTTCAGCATCCTTCCAGATAGATTTCTACAGATGTCCTAAATCAAACTAGAACTGCAAATATTTAGGTTTTAAAAAGGCAAAAGGTTTACTTTTATACCTCTAGCCTTCTGGATGATTGTCATAGCTTCTTCTACACATCACTGAGTTCAAGTCCATCACCTCATCAGAGTGGATGCATTTTTGGAGGAGCGATAATGCAATGTTACCAACACTTGCAAGAATTTGTATTTCTCTTACAGCTCCAAATTCCTGTACCTGTCTGAAAACTCCATTGTTTTTGCCTAAAAGGACTTCCAGTCCTTGAGGGTTATCCAGGAAAAAATTAAATATGACCAACACAACATAATACCTCTAAAAGCGAAGTACACAGACCTCAAGGAATATATAGCCTTACAACATAATTAACATTAAATTGACTGCACCTTCTGTCACATTACCATGAGCTAGAATTGCCTTGAAGTATGAGTCCTTGTATGCCTTTTCTGCTTGGAGCTCTCCTTCTTTCCTTTGGCCTCTCCATCTCTCAGATACTACTCTTGCAGGATATACTGGCAACGACAGCTGAGCAGCACTCCATTACAACAACCTCATCAGTTCTGCTGTGAATCTGTTCAGTCTTTGGGAGAAGTGTGCTGCACACAAGTGCATCTGTCTGAAGCACATGAGAAAAACAGAGCTCCTAGTACTTTATGCCAAGGTCTTACATTCACCTATAAGTTTCCAGCTTCCCTTCATGTGGTGCTCTTTTATACAGTTTGCAAGGCATCACATCCACCATTAAATAGCAGGAAAACTGGAGCCTGCCTCAGAGAGAAGGTAACTGCACCAGGGTTTTCTCCTCAGTCCTGTACCATTTTCTGAACCTCTCTTTGCAGTATTTGTGGCTCACTGGACTGGAAATCATCAAGAACAAAGAAAAGTTCAGAAAACTAGTTACTGCTGGTGAAGAAAGGTGAGCACCCAGGTTATTATACCTCAAATCTGGATTTTGTATTAATTCTTTCAACCCCAGAACTAACTCACCCTCTCTGCATTTCAGAGCAGGCATTTCAAAGGGAGGACTGAGGTTCAAATCAAAACTATGCATGGGATTTCCCAGGCATCTCATTTGCAACAAAAAAGCAATCTCACTTAAGTGGAAGTCTGGACACGTGGAAGGGGAGTAGGTTTGCAATCTGGACTCCTTCACTCAGACCCCGCAGGAGCCAGGCCTCTGGGGCTGTGCCCGTTGCCTTACCCTAGAGACAGGCTCTGTTCTCCAGGGCAGATGAAGGGTATGTGTGGCATCAGCAGCACAAGGCATGCTGGGGCACCACATGGAGGGAAGCTGGCAACTGTGTGTAGCTGCTCTTGAAGAACCTGGAAATAAGGGTGAAAAACACAGACTGAAAAACGTAAATGAACAAAAATAGGATTCTCTTCTGTTTGCATTGGGATGCTTAGCATGCAACCATTTCTTTGGCAAGTTTGCTACTGCCTCACTGTATTAAAGTCTTTGACAAAGTTTGAGCTTTTCTTCTTCCCGCCAAGAAGTTTCAAAAACCTAAACCAAATTAGGCGCTCCAAGTTTGTTAGAATTAAAATTCAACCCAAACACAACGCAGAAAGCAAGCATCATTTCAACTGTTCTGTGGGTAGAAAAGTGGCAAATTGAACATAAACAAAAATATAACTGTTTCCTTATTCTCTCCTAATTGCCTAGTCTGGTTTAGAGAAAGCTAAGTGATTCAAGAATACTTTACAAACACCAGTCCTCTTCGAGCAGCATGCAGTGCAAGTTAAACTCTGTTAGCTCTAAAGCCAAGACTTCCTAGAACAGGCACCTAGCATCGGGATCCACAAGAGTGTTATTAGGCATCTAAACATCCTCCTTTTCTGTGTAACCTGGGGAGCTCCCGGCCCTAGGAGACCACAGGGTGCCTGCCTGAGAGGGCTAAACAGGGTCACTGATTTGATGCGGATTCAGAACCCAACTTTGGTCCTTTCGCGGTATTATTAGGGCAGGAGGAAGGGCAGGCGGAGGAAGGGCGGGCCACGGCTCCGTCTGCAACGCGTCTCGGCCGGGGTCAGACCCGCTCCGGGGGCTTCGCACCGGCTCTGCATCTCCGTCCCTCCCCCGGCCCACGCCCGGGCTGCTCCAGGAAAACTCCTCGGGACATCGTCACTCTCCGTCGGCCAACTCCATCCCAGGCACTTCCCGGCGCAGCCTGCCCGGCTCCCCCGCCGCCGGGGCAAAGGACGGAGTCGCGCGGTTGGGCTGCGCCCTGGGGCAGCCCCCCCAGCCGGCCCCCGCAGGGGCTGCCGTGCCGCCCGCCCCCCGTCCGCACTCACCATATTACAGATGGAGGCGATGTTTCTGACAGTCATTAGTCTAAAGGTTGCAGCGATCCCACACCGCCATCTTTATAAGGTGAAAACAGCCCCGCTCATGGTGGGAAGAGCGCAGGAAGGGATAGGGGGCGGCGGCGGCTTCTGCTCCGGGGCTGGGATAAAAGCAAGAGGAGGGGACTGCACAGGCACCCTTTGCGCCCGCAGAGCAGTGAGAAAGACGGACCTTCCCGGCCTCCCTCCTCCGGGCGAGTGACCGGGAGCTNGCAGTGCCGGCACGGGGCACCCCAGCGGGCCCGGCGGGGCGGCCGCCGCCGCAGCCAATGCGCTGCGGGGCCGAGGGGCGCGGGGGGCTGCGCCCGCCGCCCCTCCGGACGGGCCCTCCGAGAGGGGCCGTGGTGCTTTAGTCGCCGGGCCTAGAATGGCTGAGAAATCACCCGGCCTCAGTGCGTACACAACCATACGGGCAGGCAGCAGGGTGGAGGACAAGAAGGCAGAGTGCAGGCAGGAGGACGTGGATGTGTGGCAGTGACGGCGGCACTGTGTATTGGGACATGCTCACCCCACCTAATTAGAGGTACACAGGAGCCCAGGCACTTGTAAAATTCAGACCAGTAGGCTGGAATGTAATTTACTGGCCGCAGTTGGTGCTTTATACTTGCCATTCATGCAGATAACATTTATCTCCACAAATGCTGTTTTGGGACTGTGTCCACACCACGTGTGCAAGTGATCACTCACAAATTCACATGTGGCATTTATACAACACGGTTAATGTAATAATCTCAGTTTCTCTTCAAACACAAGCAAACTGAGGTCCATGCCTTTCTCCAAAGTAGAGCAGTGTGACTATATTAAATTTACACATGTGATAATACGCACAAGGTTGTTAAATAGCTAACTTGAGGTCACATAGCAAATCTCTGAGAGAAGCAAGAACAGCATTCAGCTAGGGCAATCCTCATCTTAGAATTCCCCTTTCCTTAGTAGATGTTGCTTTTTTTCAGCAGGAGTTTAAGGCTCGTTAATCATCCAAATGAAGAGAGCGCTACTAACATTTCTACAGACACCTCTGCTCCTAACAGCACCTGAAGTGTGGCATGCTCATGCTTGGCTACGCCTTTCGTTTCATGATGCTAGAATAAAATAATTGCAGCCTATAGAGCCTGGATCCACAGGCTTTATTTACAGGAAACATTCTGAAGTCAGTATTTGTTTTTTAAATTATCATTTCAAAAGAAGATCTATGATCACTAGTAAAAATCTGGCATCAGCAGTAACATCTAAAGATAAATTCCTGCCCTGAGAATACAGTTAGGTAAGTGACCTTAATCCAGCTCACTGTGGACAACTGCCCACTTTATAAAAATGGTATCAAATTTGGCATTAGTTGTTACCCTGCTGACAGTTTCAGCAAAGAAACTCAAAATCGAATTGTCACAAAGACAGAACTTTCTTTCCTCTGTAAGGTGGATTAGTTATATTAAATCATTGCAGACATTCAAAATACAGGAGGGAGAAAGATTTTTGGACATAATAGAATTAAGTCATCGGGGCCATTAAACTGCTTCATAAATCCACAAATCACTATGCAAAAGAGCCATTAAATAACATCACTGAGAAAAAAAATTATCTTTGGTATAATTCTATTAAGTTCATGGTCTTACATTATGTGTGAATTTGATCCCAAATGTTTAATTTGCTTAAACTCAGAGGACTGGATTACACATAATATGACAGGTTTCTCGACATAACCAGGGATAATGGGAGTTAAGCCAACATGTCAGGACTGAAGCAATTGAGGTCTGATTAGTTTCCAGTGCATTTCTAAGTAGCCTGCAGAGGCTGGACAGTACTGCACTGTACCTGGTTTTTAAACTCTGATGCCTGTTATTACACAACCCTAATCATGTATTTGCTGCAGCCTGCTTATTCCAATTTACCGTGGAGAATCATACTTGCTATCAGTGAAAATTTATGGAGCAAACAAATGGGTTTGATTAAAAATTTAAATGAAACAAAATGCAGTATCTAATAAAGCCATTTGCCTCACATATATTTTAATATCAATAACATTCTTTCCATACTACAAACCCCAGAGAAACCATAGAAAGTATGAAAACAAAAAAGAAAGAAGTGGTATTTTCATAATTCTGTTTTTCTCAAATGCCAATTACTTGACTTCAGGGTAAGTTTTCAGTTGTTTCTGTTCATTAAACTTTTTTTTTTTTCCTGACACAAAATTAAATGGCTACTGATTAAGCACTTATTGATTGGTCAAGGAAATATTTGTAAACATGCACACACATCATGCTGTGAAGAATTCNCAGCGCGAGGAGAGCGGCCGCATCTCCGCTCCTTCCGCCTGTGCCTCTCGCACGGCCCGCAGGGCCCCGGGCTCCCGCTGGAGCGCTCAGCCGCGCCTCTGCGCCAGCCGGCACCGCGCTAATCTCTCCCTTCCTCCTCCTCCTCCTCTTCCTCCTCTCCCGGCGGCTGCCGGTGCCGCTCGCCGCTCCATCGCAGCGCCTCGCCCGCTGATCCGCTCTGACAGCGCCGGGGAAAGGAAGGGAAGGGAAGGTCAGAGGCAGTGCCGGCACGGGGCACCCCAGCGGGCCCGGCGGGGCGGCCGCCGCCGCAGCCAATGCGCTGCGGGGCCGAGGGGCGCGGGGGGCTGCGCCCGCCGCCCCTCCGGACGGGCCCTCCGAGAGGGGCCGTGGTGCTTTAGTCGCCGGGCCTAGAATGGCTGAGAAATCACCCGGCCTCAGTGCGTACACAACCATACGGGCAGGCAGCAGGGTGGAGGACAAGAAGGCAGAGTGCAGGCAGGAGGACGTGGATGTGTGGCAGTGACGGCGGCACTGTGTATTGGGACATGCTCACCCCACCTAATTAGAGGTACACAGGAGCCCAGGCACTTGTAAAATTCAGACCAGTAGGCTGGAATGTAATTTACTGGCCGCAGTTGGTGCTTTATACTTGCCATTCATGCAGATAACATTTATCTCCACAAATGCTGTTTTGGGACTGTGTCCACACCACGTGTGCAAGTGATCACTCACAAATTCACATGTGGCATTTATACAACACGGTTAATGTAATAATCTCAGTTTCTCTTCAAACACAAGCAAACTGAGGTCCATGCCTTTCTCCAAAGTAGAGCAGTGTGACTATATTAAATTTACACATGTGATAATACGCACAAGGTTGTTAAATAGCTAACTTGAGGTCACATAGCAAATCTCTGAGAGAAGCAAGAACAGCATTCAGCTAGGGCAATCCTCATCTTAGAATTCCCCTTTCCTTAGTAGATGTTGCTTTTTTTCAGCAGGAGTTTAAGGCTCGTTAATCATCCAAATGAAGAGAGCGCTACTAACATTTCTACAGACACCTCTGCTCCTAACAGCACCTGAAGTGTGGCATGCTCATGCTTGGCTACGCCTTTCGTTTCATGATGCTAGAATAAAATAATTGCAGCCTATAGAGCCTGGATCCACAGGCTTTATTTACAGGAAACATTCTGAAGTCAGTATTTGTTTTTTAAATTATCATTTCAAAAGAAGATCTATGATCACTAGTAAAAATCTGGCATCAGCAGTAACATCTAAAGATAAATTCCTGCCCTGAGAATACAGTTAGGTAAGTGACCTTAATCCAGCTCACTGTGGACAACTGCCCACTTTATAAAAATGGTATCAAATTTGGCATTAGTTGTTACCCTGCTGACAGTTTCAGCAAAGAAACTCAAAATCGAATTGTCACAAAGACAGAACTTTCTTTCCTCTGTAAGGTGGATTAGTTATATTAAATCATTGCAGACATTCAAAATACAGGAGGGAGAAAGATTTTTGGACATAATAGAATGAAGTCATCGGGGCCATTAAACTGCTTCATAAATCCACAAATCACTATGCAAAAGAGCCATTAAATAACATCACTGAGAAAAAAAATTATCTTTGGTATAATTCTATTAAGTTCATGGTCTTACATTATGTGTGAATTTGATCCCAAATGTTTAATTTGCTTAAACTCAGAGGACTGGATTACACATAATATGACAGGTTTCTCGACATAACCAGGGATAATGGGAGTTAAGCCAACATGTCAGGACTGAAGCAATTGAGGTCTGATTAGTTTCCAGTGCATTTCTAAGTAGCCTGCAGAGGCTGGACAGTACTGCACTGTACCTGGTTTTTAAACTCTGATGCCTGTTATTACACAACCCTAATCATGTATTTGCTGCAGCCTGCTTATTCCAATTTACCGTGGAGAATCATACTTGCTATCAGTGAAAATTTATGGAGCAAACAAATGGGTTTGATTAAAAATTTAAATGAAACAAAATGCAGTATCTAATAAAGCCATTTGCCTCACATATATTTTAATATCAATAACATTCTTTCCATACTACAAACCCCAGAGAAACCATAGAAAGTATGAAAACAAAAAAGAAAGAAGTGGTATTTTCATAATTCTGTTTTTCTCAAATGCCAATTACTTGACTTCAGGGTAAGTTTTCAGTTGTTTCTGTTCATTAAACTTTTTTTTTTTTCCTGACACAAAATTAAATGGCTACTGATTAAGCACTTATTGATTGGTCAAGGAAATATTTGTAAACATGCACACACATCATGCTGTGAAGAATTCAGTATCCTATTCCTTAATGCTAATATAAATACTTTCATTTAAAGGTGGACACATTTCATATCTTATTTCTGAAGATTAATAATAAAAATAGGGAATAATATACAAGTTTTTATGCATCAGTTTGACAATTGTCTAGCACTGTCTTTTTTGCTCTTCAGACATATCACAACAGGAAAGAAGAAAGAAACTTTCATGCTGGAAAAGGACTGGTGTCTGGTTTTGTTTTCTTCTGCTGTTGTTATTTTCAGGAATAGAAACTTTATTTCTGTAGCTGTTTGAAGATAAAAAAGTGCTAAGCAATGCAACAAATACTAGTTACAAACTTTATAGGAACTGTATAAATAAAGAACAGTGCACAATTGTTTCCACTCTAAAGCATTCCCCTATCTCTTTACAACAACCAACCAACCCTGTGTTTCTTCTGAGTGTTAGACAAAGAGAAGGAAAACAAAGGACTATTTATAACCTAAGAGTGCTTACATAATTTCTGTTGAAAGGTCAAAAAATACCTCCTGCATTTAATTTTAGATCTGTCTTGGTCTCATCTGGTTGTACACTTGAACATTTCTATTTCACTACATAAAATGTGGACCCATTGTAAATATCCTCCTTGGCTAGCAGAGGCATGGACTTCCATAAAATTTTCCGTCTGACTTTTTCAGAGTACTTTGCAAGCATTCACTCAGAGCTAATTATTGGGTGGCAAGTTAATATTAGCTTCTTCTACAAAGCAAGAAAATTGCCAGCAGAAATTTAGTGGCTCGTCCAAAGTTACACAGAAAAGCTGGTAGCAAATCTGAGACTAGAATATCTGCTCGTTCTCTGCTAAAAGAGGATATCGCGTTTCCTCTCCAGAAATCTTGGAAAATTCCACAGAGGGTTCATTTATGTTTTTCTTGTAATAAACTTGGGGCCAGAAGTGGATAATCATCAGTCAGTTTTGCTGCACAAATGTTTGGAACAGAGCAAATTTAGGGTATATTTCCAAGCAATTAAAAGGTCATTTTAATGGAAAAGGGAGTTAAAACAATGCTAAGGTTTTCTGGAACATGTAAAATATATAAAGATTATAAGAGTATTCAGATATCTGAAATACTTGGAGTGTTGATAATGTAGGTTTAGAATTTTACAATTTTTAAAGTATGTTTTGTATCTAATATTAAATTAGGTTCTACCAAAAATAGCAAAATATCTTTAACAAAATGGCAAATGTATAGACACAAGAATGAGAAAATCAGGATTTTCCATGAAGCTTGCCTCATTTCCAGCAGAACAGACTGGTGGCTTTAGTACAATGCCAGATGCCAGCTTGCAGCCTGTGGATTGAATCTGTGGCACATGGATCATAGCAGGTACATGGAAACCACTCCATCTGCACCTGAAATTCTAATGGTAAGAGTGAGTTGTAGTCCATGAAAAATTCATGGAAATCTATAAAAAATTTGGAGAGTCTAAAACCAAAATATCAACCCAACTTTGGAATTACTATTCTTCTTTTAGACTGTCATCTTCAAAGCACCTCCTACCCAACATTTTCAAATTATCTGAGTACTTATTTCTCTTGATTCAGAATGCTGTAAAACTTTGTGTTTTGGTGACAGTATGACTTGTCAAGATTCTAAAGATAAAGCATGGAAAATAAAACTGCATTAAATTGATCCCTGAATCTTGCCTACCTTTTTCTAGTTTAAGCATTTTACTAGTTGGCAAGTAGAGAATACCTTCTCTTAATTTTTCTCAGAAATTGCTACTTTACAAAAGAAAACAAAACATATTTCCTGCATCTGACATCATCTTTTTTTTGGCCAGACACCAGATCTGAAAGCCCAAAGACAGCAGAATAAAACAGATGCAAATAAATTGATGTCAATGTACCAAAAGCTGACTGAGTAGATACAAGGGGTCTAATAGTTCTCAAGTGAAAGCCATTAAGTTCTATTCCATTTGGAGGCTGTTAAAGCCTCTGCAGTGAATCCAATGTTGATAATGGCCTAGAGCTGTGATTATCTCATAATATCTTACTCCTGCCCTTTACCTTCTGCTTGAGTTTTAAATACACTGTGTTAAGAGCTTGGAACAGTGACAATAAGAGAACTTCAGTGTATTGCTCCATCAGTTTAAATAATACTAACCTTCCCCACACTCACTACTCAAGCATAAATATTCCCACCCTTCCAGAAGGAAGAATCTCGAAGAATGGCCTCTTCATCAGGTATATTATTCAGCAAGGGAGCTCACTAGCCAACTTTACTGGCATTTTTCTTACCTATACAAAATGTGCTTTCAGGTGGAAAAATACAATTTAAATTCTAATCATACATATTGGCTGGAAAGAGATAACCAAAAATTTTAAACATGGAAGTTATTTATCAAACAAAAAGAGACTTGCTGAGCAAAAATAATAGAAAACTGAATATTTTACAGAAATATATTGTTATTTCTGCCTCTGAAAAGGAAATAATGATTCTGGCTTGCCTTCCTCTTCTCCAAAGATTTTATTTGTTATTTTTATTCTATTTTACAGGCTCCAATTTTAACTCACAAGCATTCTAAGGACAAAAAAACCAACAGACAGATAAGCTGTAAGCAACATTTAGTCTATTTTCAGCATGAATTTAAAATAGCTTTTACATTTTATTAAACTGTGCATAAATTAAATTACACTTTTATTACATTACTATCTCAAAGTTTTAACCAAATTATATACATACACACACACACACATATATGGCTATTACATTTTAAGAGTCTAAACTTGACAATTATTTAATGCCACTGAGTACTGTAATCCACCTGCAAAAACTGATGGTCACAATGAAGTTTTACTTGATTGATTTTCCTTCATATCAGTGTGGAGAAATGGAGAAAGACTGTAAAAGTGAAGTGAAACATTTCAATGGCAATTGAAACATCATGGTAAACTCATGACGTTGTTAAACAAGTTGTTTTCAATAGCCTTCTGTGAGAAGCATCAAAGCAGTGACTTTGAGACTTAATCCTTGCATGTGACAAAGAGAGACTTGGCTAATTAGAGCACTACTCTTCAAGATTTGAACAAGTTAGTTCAGCTCATCCACCTCTTTAAAAAGCTCAGCACTAATTTACAAAATAACCAAGATACCCTGCTGGCACTTAAAATTCATAAATTTCAAAATGCCCCCACAATAACTGGATTTCCTACAAATTCTGCTCATGACCGGGCCTGTATTTTTCCCAGTCAGTGATCCAGGGTAATCTCAAAATTAACCTGTACCCAGATCCACCAATATTGTGGTCTTTCCCTCAAGTCCCCAAAGTACCCAGGTTGTAGGCAAGACTCAGTGTCCAGATAAGAAGTTCATTCAGATGGAAGTTACATCCCACACATGTAGAAACAGCAGATCTGCCTGTAGCCTTGTAGGTAGCAACTTAGTGGTCACAGCATTTTTCCAGGAAATGGGAGAACTAACCTGCAAGTAAAGAGGCTCAAATCCACATCTGACCCTTGCAGTAATTTATTAAAGGACAGTTATTTTATTCTATAGGGAAGATTTGAAAAAGGACAGACAAGTCAGGTACACTCTACATTCCTTCTCTTGAAGTTGTGCCACTATCAGACACAAAAATTAGTTTCATGGAGCCAGAGAGAAGGCAAACAATGCAAACTTTGAATGGGGAAAACAGAATAAAGCTTGTGAGGGGCTTGTGAAGAAAGGTGTAGGATTACGTGAATGATTATAATGCTCACTTGGGATGGATACTGATTATTGGTTTGCTGTCGTTTGCTGGTTTTCTGCGTAACAGAAGTGCCAGTTTACATCCTGTACTGGAAAAGAAGAAACCAAACTTGACATAAATCCCACTGGCACAAGTGCTAAAAATTTAAAGGTTGGATGCCACTTCATCTTTTTGACTACATTATGGAAAAGGACTGATCTGACTTAGGTGTCTGACTGTAGAAAATAGTTATTGCAAAGGAGCCCACTTGAAATAACTTAAAACTACATGTCTCACAAATTTTTCTCAAGAAACTGATTTACCTAGAGTCCTGAGACAGGTTTTGAATCTTGATGTACAGACAATAAACTGTCACAGGGTTAATCTGCAAGAATGTTTTGAGCATCAATTAGAAGAGGTAACTAGGAAGTCGGTAGGTAGGAAACAATTTCTAGAGTCATGCCTTGATTGCAACTATGTGACTATTTGTTTCAGGCTGCATCAGATTGGTTTAGCTCCGTTGAGAGTAATTTAACGGCAGGTTTCAGATTAGGGATAGCGGGCCAACGCGTTATTTTTTTCCACACACTTTACAGATGCTGTGCTGGTAGTACTTCGGCATGAGCCAGAACATATTGTTTCTCACTGAGACAGGAATATGCACCTGTATATTTGTAAACAATGTACACACCTACTCGAGAAGCAAGGACTTCCATTCAATTCAGTTTGGACAATGCTCTCAGGCACAGGGTATGATTCTTGGGGTGTCCTGTGCAGGGCCAAGGGTTGGACTGGAAGACCCTAATGGGTCCCTCCCAACTCAGTATATTCTATATGTTGTGGTTCCTACCTACCAGCTTTGCTGGGCAACATACAAACTCTCTGTGCTACAAACTACTAATTCTCTGCTTATACTAATCTGCTCGTAAACACTCCAAAACCTCTTAGTAGCATCCCCAGACAGGCAGCCCATTTTATCTGGGGCAGAACAGCAGCAGTGCCCTGCACCCGTGCTGAGCGCTGGCTGGCTCGCAGGACGGGCCTGGTGCCACCGTGTCACCCCTGGCGCGCAGCCCAGCAGAGCTGCATGCGCCGTCCGTCAGGGCATTAGCGAGGCTCGGGGCTTTACCTCACCAT
Organism: Tichodroma muraria; assembly: GCA_013390105.1. Taxonomy (NCBI): domain Eukaryota; kingdom Metazoa; phylum Chordata; class Aves; order Passeriformes; family Sittidae; genus Tichodroma; species Tichodroma muraria. The sequence goes on from WAAG01044344.1 coordinate 16,227, forward strand.
CCTCACAGACAGCTCCTAAGCCCCCTAAGCAGGGCTTAGACAGAGATCAGAGGTATTTAGTGCCTCAAAACCGCTCCACAGCTGCTACTTCGCGCCGAACACACTTCCGTTTCCCAGTACTAAACATCTCCGGGCACCCAAAATTCGGCCTGGGCAGGAATGGACGAGCACGTCCACATAAAAGCATTGATCTGACCCACAGGGACCGCCTCAGGAAGCGCAGTTGAGCAACCAGGCCGGCCCCGCAGACCCGGCCACAGCCCCGAGGCCTCCGCCTCACCAGCCCCGCCCCGCGTCACGAGCGCTGCTCTCGCCAATAGGAGCGGCGGCTGGAGTCGCGTGGGGTCTCGCGGGAGCGCGGGGCGGTATTTAAAGGCTGGCGAGGGCTCAGTGGGCCTCTCTGCCTGCCGGTTGTGGGCGCGGTAAGCCGGCTGCGGCCGCTCTCAGGGGGAACCGCCCGCGCTCCGCAAGGACGGGCTGTGGGCCTGGGGTTGGGGGGGCGGAACCTACCTCGCTTTCCCTTCACATCTTGCCCTCTCGGAGCTTGGCGGTGCTTCGGGGAGTCAACACAGGGGGATAGAACAGCTCTCCCTCACTAAAACCCAGTGCGGAGTCCTTTCCTCCGCCCTGCATCCTGTCGTGAGGCACAAATGGCCCGTCCCTTCATCCCCCCCGCACGGTCCCCTCGCTGCACGGCTGACGCCTCTCTCCCTCAGCAGTGTGTCCTGAGCTACCGGCGAGCCCTCCAAATGCTCCCGATGGGCAGGAGGCCAAGCGCGGCAGGCCTGGGCAGGGGGCAGCGCTGGCGATCGGCACTCACGCCTTTGGACGCCTATGGGTGAGGGGCACACCGAGCTCACCACTCCTCTTACAGCCTGGGGCTGGTAAGAAAAGGCTTCGGACTTCAGAAGTGGAGGGCTTTGAATCCTGAGGCTTTTCAAAGACAGATACATGAGGGTGCTGCCCTGCGTCTCTAAGCCAGTTTGCAGTCTTCCGTTCTTTGAATTGCAGCTATTGAACTGCACAGAAAAAAATCTGAAAAAATCACTTAAATCTGAATCACTGCTTTAATTTAGTTTTTTTCATAGGCCACATCAAGAAAATTGCAATTATGACCTGCGATGTTTAGGCTGTAGGCACTTAGGGCTTGGGCTCAAATGGGCTTAATAACTATTCAAAGAAAAATCCCTCATGTCCTAGGCTTTCCCTGAAGTCTTCTAATTCACCACCTGTAACAGTGTCTTTTGATGTCTCTCGGTTGAGTGCTGTATAATTTATAACAGGGTGTTTGTGTGTATATATATATATCTGTATATCTGTAAGTGGACACAAAGTAGCAATAAATTGTCCAGCAAAGATCCAGTCAAATCTACACGTTTATAGCTTACCTTAGTAGTGTCAGCACTAAAGGAATTTAGGCTTAATAAACGTAACATTATTTATGATTAAAAGTGTATTTTAAAAGATGTTAAAAATATGTTTTGATGCACTGTAACTGGGCTAATAAACGTGCCTTTTCAACAGATTGAACCACCAATTACCTTTTGCTCTAGGTTTTGGTGTGGAAATGAACTTCCTGTAAATGATTTCTGCAACTCCATGGAAGATTACTTTTAAAATGTTTAACAGCATAGTAGCAGCACTGTAGAATATGGGTTTGAGAAGGTCTGTAGTTAAACATTATTAATAATGATTTTACAATTTTTTGTGTTGTTCAGAGGCCTTACATAGCAACCTCCTCATGGCTGAAATGTTTTAGACATGGATAATCACACCTAAATGTGAAGCAATGCTCAGGACTTCTTAGGAATAATGCCTTCTACTGGAAGGTAAGTGTGCTCTAGTCTAATGACTATTGTCCATGGCTTTTAATATTGCTCTTTAACGATTTACAATTTTCAGGCAAATTGTAGTATCTCTTGAGCAAATAGTAAGTTCGGATCATCTTAGTTGATAAGAAAGCAATATAATATACCAAAATCTACTCCCCTTTTATGCTTTGCCCTCTTAAGTCTGGCAGTGTCTTAAGTGGCCAACACAGAGGGGTATAAAAGTTCTCTCGCAAAGCCAGAGGTGAGGTTGAAACTCTTCTTTGGATCATGCTTAGGAGGAACACATTCATTTAACTGCTGAACTTCAGGAAGCTGCTGAATCAACTTTATTAATAGCTTGTAGGAAGATTTTGAACTATCATCTTGTTATGATATTTGAATCTTAGTATCACAGGATTCTTAAATCTCTTTGTGCTTTGTGAACCTATGTGATAGATGTCTTAAATGAGGAGTTTTTTTGTAAGTTGTTTGGTCTCCAGGTATGTAATTGTGCAAAAGGATTATCAGATAATAGTGGATGCATTGTCTTCTATTCTTGAAGGGGTTTAATTTACTCCTTGCTGGAAAACAAAGCAAAATAGCTTTGACTGGTGAAAAACTTACGTAGAACTTTATATAAATTTAGCCAAACAAACAGCCAAAAAATCATAGGAAAGCTGATGATAGCTACTGTGTCTACTTGTTCTAATATGGCTGGTCCTCTGCAATGAAATCCATGCTAATGGTGTGGGAAGAGAAAATCCCATCCTGTACAAATGAAGCAATTTCTTTTGAGAAACGGCTCTGGCCTAAGTGTTAGTGTCATGTAGAAGGTTCATGTAGCTCAACCTTAGAGCAGTTACCTGTTTGGTGTGTGCATGATGCTGACTACGAGTTAAATAGAACTTCTTTTACAGGAATGAAAACAACACGTGCCAGGAACTGACATTAAACATCAGTTTATGATTTCCTGCGTGGATGATTTCTGACTTCATACGAGATGGTTCCAGTTGTCACCGCTAAGTATCCAAGTTGTCTTGGAAGTAGAATTGACACAAGCGATGGCTAAAGTTATGTCTTCAATGATCATGTTGAAACAGGCATCTCACAATTTGTTGAAGCAGGTTTCCTAACAAAAGCTGCTGTAATTTGACTGTTTGTAGATTAATTGAAGTAAATTATGGGTATTAATTGAAATAAATGAATATGCTACCAAAAATTTGTGTTCTGACGGTTTCTTGTTAAGGTACTTTCTGTATGAAGACTTTGTTTCATGCACGTACACACTTTAGTGCTGTCACACAGAAACATTCTCTTGCCATGTCCAGACTTGATAAGCTTAATCTTAAATTTACAAACCCATCAAAAAGGCCCTCTTAGTCTTTTATTCTTGGTATCTGAGTATTCTGAAGTATTTTGTAATGCAAAAGCACTGAGATCAACCAGCTAACTCCTAATTTATTTCATGAGACTGTATGTATTTGCATGCTCTCTAGAAAAGGATTGTCAGTCTGTAAAGAGGAAGTTTGAAAGAATCCCAGTCCTTGCTTATTTTTGAATTAACAAGAAGAGTCTTGGAATATTCCATGTAAAGTGCTATCAGTGGGAAGGTCCTTAAAGAGCAAGTTCATTATTGTTAAACAATTGAAAGCTTGTATGTGCTTTTCAGTAGCTTATGTCTTAATATTAAAAACATTTTTCTTAATGGTAGGTTGTAAAGGGAAGTAATTGTGCATCCTATTACTACCAGTGCTGCTGTAGAATGCACAAGCAAGGATATAAAATAGTCAGAAGTGGCTGTCAGGTGCTAACCACTGCCTAGACAGGAGAGTGACTTGGTGTGGATTTAAATGTATATATTTACACATATATGGTCATATTTACCCCCATTTAGCCAGGAAGTGTTTCTTATTACCGTTGTTTAAACATACACTAAAAGGGATGAGTAGTGATACACTTATGGCCTTCTAGGCTCTTCTAAGTCTGCTTTAATAAGAGGCAAAACTAAATTTGAAGGGTATACAAAAGTACTTTTTGTCTTGCAGGAAACAAATCCTGTCTTACAAGTCTTGTCAGTTCTACAGACCTTTGTCTTCTGTAGCCATGCTTAAGGATTAGGTTTTAGTCTATTCAGTCTTGTGTTATGGGGTTGTGGTTTTATGTCTGCCTTGTGCAAGATTTCTAATTTGCCTCTCAGGTTCAATGTTAATTGATGATATTCATTATAGACTGATTCCTGAATGTTTATTCATGTTTTCGTTAACTAGCAAGGTTGTTTACGTTTGATAGTTTGGCATGGTGTTTTCAGTGAGCTCTCTACACTTCCAGAATTTCTGAAGGAATCAGAAGCTCTCTTAGAATTAGGGTTGGAGTTCATTTGTCATGCAATAAATGTCATTAAATTCCATGTGCTGCTCTGTCCACAAGGATCTTGTCAGAATCAAGATCTTTTGGAGTCTGCAGCCAGGGTTCTGAGTATTCTGCTTTTTCTTTTTGTTTCTTTCCTTTCTTAAAAAGAGATGTGTCTTAGGTTTCAAGAAGTTTAATATAAAAATGTTCTAGGATCTACCCCTTTATTACTGACAACTGAAGTTTTGTGTCAGTATGTCTGATGCAGAAGATAAATTTTTCACATTAGTGGTTTACACAGTATATTGGTACTATGGTGTAAAAGCCTCCCAATAGAATCACTGTTAGTGAAGTCATAATTTGCTGCTGCTTTTGATGAAATACCCACACAACACTAAGTGACAATGCTGCATGTAAGGTCCAGCCTTTGCTGTTCTCTTTTTTTGAAACATCTGGTTAGAAAGGCTAATGAAAAGAGTCCATTCTAGACATGATCTACTATTTTGATCACACACAACATAAATTGCATAAGTTTAGTGGGTTTAGTACATCTGGAGAGAGATCAAGAATGGAATAAAGTTTTCTTGAGACTCCGTGGTGAACACTGTTTCACTTAAGTTTCACCAATCTTGATTTTCAAATAACTAGGCAAATTTAAGGCATTATTCTTTAAAAACTGATCTGGTTTAATGCAAAATCAAAGCAGAGATTGTATTTTCAATTAGAGAAGTATCAAATTATTCCATGTGTTTATAAGCCTTATAACTTTTTACATTTGGCTATTTGTTATCATTAAGTTGGGGCCATTGCTTTATGCTGAAAAGTCGTTTTGAAGAAACACACGTTGGAATGCTATGTCACTTGAGAGTACTTTGTTCTGTGACTTCCCCTGAGTATTTTTAAGAAATCTCTCCTCAATTAACTTTGGCTTGCTCCTATTCCATCTACAGGCTTTTTGAATATGTCAGTTCAGGCATCACTCACCTAACTACGTTTGTGATATATCACGTTAAAGCAGTGAAGCAGAACAAAGGGATTAGTGTTAGTCTAGGTGTATGAAGTGGGTCTAAATCCAGTAACTTCATTGGTGTGAATGAGCTCATTCACCCCGACCACCACCCTGGGGGACTGTGTGCTTGGGGCTGTGCAGTTCACCAAGAAACCTGGCTTGTTTGATGAACGCTATGCTCTAAACGGAGTGGTAACATTACAATTCTCCCTTTTGTTACTCATTGGAAAAGTGAAGACTAATGGGAGAAAAATAGCCAGGTTTGCCTGAGAGTAGTCAAGGGCTACTGAGCTGGCTTACAACCTTGTTATAGGCTAAATGACATGAAACCATACTCTGTCATTTTATAAATTTTTATATATATGCTTTGTACAACAGGGATTATATGAGAGATTTGGGGAAAATAAAGAAGAGGGAAAGATATAATACAGTTTAATCTGTACACTTCTCTTTATACTGGCTCTTAATAGCAAATGTAGGAATTTGCTGCTTTGGATTTTCTTTGACTAAATCTGCAAGAAGGTTAATGTGTTCATCAAGACTGAAGACTCAAACAGAAGAGGGACTATTTACATATCTATGTATTTTTTCCTGTTCTTGAAGACAATTGAAAAGCATGATATTTTCAATTTCACTTCCTTTTAGTAAGTAGTTACAACTG
>WAAG01044352.1:3949-17708 GCA_013390105.1 Tichodroma muraria
GTGATGGACTATAATATAATGAGACATTTCCTTTAAACCACAGAGAAGTATGGGGAGATGAAAAGTTCAAATTGTAGACCTGAGCAAAGGAATGCAGTGTTGAGTGAGCCAATGTTGAAGTGGCTGTGATTGCTGAGAAATTTGAACAGAGAAATGAAGTGATAAAGACTCTGCCCGAGGAGAAGAAGAGAATTTTTGTTCCCTGCAATGAAGATAATCTTAAAGACAGATGAAGAGAACCTTTGTTTTTGAACAGTTTGTCTTTAAAAATAAACCAAATACATCGATTTTGGCCCAGAGGCACAGCTATGAAAGGGCTGTGAACATGGGAGGAGCTTCACGATGCAGATGATCCGGGCTGTTATGGAAAGTTTGATTTTGTTTTTGGTTTTGTTTTTTTTCATAGCAAATAAGAGATGCTCCAATCCCGAAGAGAGTTGAAGAAAGACTATTCTAGAATTGAGAAAACTGACTGAAAAGTCTGAATGTGATTTCTGTATGCTGTCAGTGGCAATGAAAGAAAATTTGGGGAGGGAAGAAGAGTGTTTTCAAGGTTTCATTCTGATTCTTTTTTCCTTTTAGTGTTAGTTAATAAAGTCTATTCTTTTCAATTTAAGCCTGCTTTGCTCTTGATTAAAGAATTTCAAATTGGCAACCTAAAACTACAAGACCAATTAATATTTCTGTCTGGTTTCAGACTGAAACCACAACAAAGAAGAAGCAAAATAATTTGGATTACTTTGCTCCATTGTATAATACATTGCTCAGCCTAAGTAACGAAGAGTGATCAATTCAATAAACATAAGACACAAAAATCTAATAAAATTGGATCCTGACAAACAACAGTAAATGATAAAGAAATTTTCATACATGGGATTGCTTTTCACATAGCCATAGATTTTTCAGCTAAATTCTATTCCAGATGAGTCTAATGATCTGAAAGGCTTATTAATTGATATTCATCTTATTACAAATAAAAATTAAAAGGACTTCAAAAGACCAACTTACCAACTTTTTTTCCCATTCCTTATTAAGATCATCCACATAGGAGAGGACAAAATCAATTCTCCTGACACCATCCCTGAAGAAAATAGAATCTTTGCTTTGATGTCTTTTATCAATCTGTAGAAGATACAACCATATGAATAAAAAGACAAGCACTGCTGTTTCTCTAAAATACAACAGAAGGCAAAGAAGTTTCCCCATATTGCCACAGTTCTTCAGCTTCTTTACAGCTGAAGATATATTTGGGCAAGTTTTAACAAGGGCTACATCTAGTTTAAATTATTTCAAAATTAACCCCATATGTTCGCAAGCATCACATGTAAATAACTGGTAGAGGAAAAATAAATATATATATATGTTAGTGTAGCAATACTTGTGAATACTTGAAGCAGGTAGCAAAATGTAAATTCCATGCAACTTCTTCTAAATAACTACATTCACTAAATCAACCACCACAGAGACACATGTCCCAGCAATGACCACATATAAAAATAGCTCACAAAAATACAGGGATGATGAAAGTTTCAACATTGAGTATTTACTTTCATGGGAAAAAAAATACCCCTAATAAAAGACATCAATGTAACAGGGTAATTAGTATTCCAACTGATCGATTAAAGGTCGTATTTTAATTTACCAACATGCCAGAATGTCTTAGTAACAACATCCACCTTTTTTCCTATTAGGCCACAGTAGTTAATGTTAGGCAAATAAGACTGTAACCCCACTCTCCTAGGGAAGATAACTCATAAGGTAATATTATTCATTATCATATGACTATTCAGCTCTATGAAATCACGTACAAGACATACAGCAAAGTGCTTTCCACAGAAGTGAGTATTCTGGTTTAAATGTAATTCTGTGCTGAGGAGGATTGGTGTTATTTTTCAACACCTATCAGGAAAAGTGTATTTGTATAGGGCTGAATTGGGGTTTTATTCTATTAGAGCAGGAACAAAACTGAGTATTATGTCTCTGTCTTTTCCCTCTCACACCATGCAAGGATGCATGTGTTCCCTGAGAAAGCACAGAGTATTTGTAACTGTGAACCTTGCTCCCAGTTAGCAAAGGCATCACACAGTGAAGCATGTTATCACTGCAGCATCCAAGCCACTTGCAATAGCATTCATCACTGCTTTACCCTGAGACGTCGCTTCAGGAACAGATTAAACTTCCTTCCACTCTGCTGGAACAACCAACAAGTAGTTAGCAGGCCCACTCTTTCTCTCCAAGAACCAACTGCTTCAAGCACATACACCCCAACTACAGTAAGCAAGAAATCCATGTCCTTTAAAGCCAGGAAAAGCCTCCAACCATCAGAAAAGCACAAGCGCCTGCAAATGATACGACCTTCACGTCTTTTTGATTAAAGGCAAAGCTGGGCTGGAATCCATTTGGACAGTAAAAATATGCTTTTAGATAATGACTCGTTACTTGCCATCATTTGGATACTTAAGCAGATTTAAAAAAGAGCAGTAAGAAAGTGGTTTTGAGTGTAGAGCAAAGGAACCAAAACACTGTCTCATGCCTAGCGCACACAGGTTTCTGTTATACTCGTGTTTGGTTGGACCCACTGGGACATAAAAAGACAAATGACAACCACGTAATTCCAGAGCTGAAAAAATTACAAGTAATATAATCCAAATAATTCATGTGTTTATCTTTAAATAGGCTGAAATTATATAAAAATAATTGAAAATTGTATTTTCCCATAGTGTTGCACAACTTTATGCATTTTCATCAGACACACTGGTAACTGCTGAAATCAGATACTTAAAGCATGCATTAAAGAGAATTCCTGTGTTCCTATCCTAGACCTTGTGGAGCTACAAAAGATTGTTGCAAATCAATGCAGCACAAAAAAAAAAATAAATTATTTCCTGAAAATGCTGTCATCTGTTCTTTGCCTTTCCTCATCAGCAATACTGTTAAGGTTTTTTTCTGTTTATCTTCTTGAGAAATATTTACAGCAGATCAATTAGACTACTTTGTATGACTGAAATGAGGACAATTACCTCAGAAATGCTTCTGCTTCCAAAAACAGTACATCATCTTTCATGATTAAAAGGCTCACAAAAATCATGGAATCCAATAGCAAAAAAGAAAAAGCATTTTTCTGTTCTATTTTGTACTTACAGGTTTAGGTCTTTCTTTGCAAATACAATTGTGACCACATGCAAACTGCAAGTTCAGATACTAAGTTAATCAAGTTAAAACAGTGCAGAGAACCACGCTAACATCTGTACAGAATCAACAGTACTGTTATTAGTCAGCATTACAGTAAGTGAACCCCAAAGTGCATTCTAACAACTTACAATGTTAGCAATTGCCTCAAACACTGACTAAAAAAGACAGTGACTTCATAGGCACAGAAATTGTTCTAGTGTACTAAATTCATATACACAAAGAAGAAATAAAACAATAAGCAATACTTACTTCAAAAAAAAAGCTCCTGCTGAAGGAGTACCCAAATTCTTTGGGTTGCATAGTTATAAATAGATTATTCGATACAACTGAAGTATTATTTTATCATTATTGCCATCAAAATTTGGTTGTTTTCTAAGATGTATCAGAATCCTCAGTAATTAAAGATCTGACTATCAATTTAAGAAGATGCAGTAGTCCTTGTCAGATCTGCTTTTAAAAGGGGAATACTTATCACTTCCTTCTCCTTCTGTACATAGGATTATTCATTGTGGATAGTGACAGGCCTGCTTATTAAACCCATAAATTATTCCTTTCCCTTTTGCTGCATTTGGATTTCATAAGGAGAACAAGTTCAGTCTTGCACATTCATGAAGGTTTGTGCATACATGTTCACCTACAAGTTTAACATATACAAGAAGTTTGTAATTTGCATTGATTCTATCAGTGAATCATCAAACATTGTGGATTTATACATCTTATTTTGTAACAGCTCTTTCCAGAATTTCATGAATGCAGTTAATGATCCTCAACAACCTGCATTTATTAAATGAAGCTACACCTTATCACAGAAAATATTCTGAAATGTGTTCCTCCTGCAATACAAGTAACTAGATTAAAACTTCCTAACACAGTAGATAGCAAGCTGAAGCTTTTTAGTAATTAAGTTACACCCAATTAGGAACTACAGAGAGATGGAGACCTGAGGCATATGGTGAGAAGAAGCAACAACCAAAAGTAACAACAGAAGAAATTCCTACTGGATGTTAGGCTGTGGTTGAGTGGAAATGAGTACAATAGATTATCAAGAGTGACTGCATAATCTCCATCCTCAAGAGATTACACAGCCTGATTAAGCTAGGCCAGGACTGATCTGCACTGACTGTGCAACCTGATCTATGTTTGAAGCCAGCCCTGCCTTGAGTAGGTTAAGACATCCAGAGGTCCCTTCCAGTCCAAGTTTACTGTAGGATTCTATGAAATAATGTTACTGCAAACATTCAGCATTTCAAAAAGGGCCTTCAAAAAACTGGATAAACCCATCAACTACAAAGCAAGTTACAAAACCCACCAAGTCACAAAAATTATTTGTTCCAAAAACAAATAACGCCCTCCTGTTATCCTGTAATAGCTTTCCAGCCTCATCAGTCTAGTTATCTCTCTGAGAACTGCGACCACTCAGCTTGTGGACAGCTGTGCTAATTGAATGCTGTAATGGTCTATCATGAAGAGATAAACTTTCTTTTCATGTGGCATAAGTGCAAACTTACAGGATTCATACGGTATTATATCAATAGTTATAGTTATCCTGTATTTGATGATTTCTCTCTAGACACCTAGCGAGGCTGGGGTATTGGATCATGTCCAACCAAACAACCCTCCAAGTACCTCAGACCCAACCCAAAGCCCCACAGCAGGAAACCCTGACTCCACAGGACAGGGGACAGGAGAGACCAAGATGTCAGTAAGGAAGCAGAGCACAGCTCAAGATGAAGCAAGGCTGTAAGAGCCTCGCCGTTCTGCCCAGGGTGGTTTGGGCAGGGTGTACAAACGCTGGCTGGCAGCCCCACCCGATGTTCAGATCCACCTGGATCCACCATTCAGTGCGGCTGCGTGCTCGCTGAGGAGCCCTCGGCTGCCCCGCTCCACAGCTCCCTCTGAGACACTTCTCCAGGGCCAAGGCAAGCAGTTGGGCACAGGGAGCTGGAGAAGTGAAGCAGCTGCTGAAGTGGCAGCAACCACTAACACTGGCACCGAGAGTGCTCCAGGGTTACGACTGTGGGCTGAAGCTGATCTGAGCTGTGCTCAATGTCTCTGCGGCCTCACCTGCCCCCCTGGCACACCGACAGCGGGCCTTGGGCAGTGTGGGCAGCTATCCCCTGATGGATTAGTGGTATCCCAGTACCCAGAAAACAAATATGTTCGGCAGATTACACCTGAATTATTTAATCTCATATGTTTTTATGGGACTCTGAGGGATTTCTATTTCCGGTTATCCATCCAACAGGACCTGTATCCTTACAGTCACTTAGCATAGCTCTCACCTTGAAGGCATGGAGCTTCCTCCAAATATACTCTGCTACTAAATATCCCTCTCTAGGTCCATGCTTCAAAGACAGGGAAACTTGTCCTAGAGGAATACTTTTCAGATTATTATTCAGTCAGAAAACTGCAAGTTCCTTAAGGGCCTGTGTTGAGAAACACTCTTCCCAAATTCAATGCCTCAGACCTCAAGGTTTCCCAGGTGTCCAACCCCACAGAAAGGGGACTGTAGGTTCAGACCTGAGCACCCTTCCCCTTCTGCTTTTGTATCTTGTATCTTTTTTGTGGGAAGGTAGTTTAGAGCAGCATGTTCAGTAACAAAGCAGTAACCAATACCAAGGAGAGGTGGAGGAACCCTTTTAGCTTCATAAGTTACAGACCAGGGAAGCACCTCTGGCTGTGACTAACAAGAAAGACAAGATAATATTAATTACTTCCATGGAATGATTTTTATGATTTCCCCATCGGCATATCAAGGAAGTACATTACCATAGTCCTGCATTACCAGGCAAAAAAAACCTACCTGAAACTACAACATTAAGTTGATACGTAACATTTTGCTGGCTTAAAAGATACAGTCTACAAACAAAATTTTATTAACTGCATACCTTTGATAATCGTACAGCAAGTTAGATGTAAAACAGACAGTGTAAAAACCACAAAGAACTACATTAAAAAAACCACAAAGAACTACATTAAAATGCAACTAGGTAATTTATGAAGTAGCAATCCACGGCAGAGAAACTTTCAGAATACAAAAATGGACAAATATAAGGTTTGAAAGCTGAATCAGAACACAAGTAAACTCTCCATAACTGAAAGGGTAGGAAACACTCAATGGCTTAAAAACAAAGTTATCACCTTCACTTAGATCCCCAGTTTGCATGGAATATTTATATACTCCTCCTTTTCACTGAATTAAAACATGCTACAGGAAAACACATGGCTTTAAGTGCTGCTATGCTAAATATGAATATATATATTTATACATATATATGAACTTAAAAATTACTTTTAAAATACATATCTGAATTATATAAATGCATTTCCAAAAGTACATTTTGTACTTTTGTTCCTGGAAATACATTTACAGAACATACATAAATATACAGGTACTGTCCTGAAAATCAAAACGGCATCTTTTCGGTCTATGCTCTCAGTTCCCATTTTACCAGAGCCCCTTTCCATGAAGTTCTTGTCATTATTCTTCCTTGAAGGAATCCATGCAACTGAAGAGCTTTCTCACTTTAAAGATGTGTATTAACAACAACCCTAAATCCATCCATCCATCCCAATTTCCAGTTATACCTCATGCAGGCTATAAGGCTGCATACAAAACTATAACCTTTCCCATTCAAAGAAACACAAAATCCCATGTAATTCTTGTAGCTAAAACTTGCAAGCTGCTTTTTTCACCTTCACTCATGTTCCAATTCTGAACCACATTAAAATCTGAAAGCTTGAAAACATGCATTTCAAAGCAGTTTAGGAGACCAAGATATTTGCACTGAAATATAAACGCACATAAGAAGCCTCTCTGGATAAAAGAATACATTAAACAAGAACAGAACAAAGAAAAATAAAAAGTAAGCTAGGAGAGCATACATGTTAATGGAAGATACCAGAGCCCAAAGTAAGCAAGCAGTCAGTTTTAATACACCTCAGCATGTACTTCTTCAGTTATTTTAAATTACTTTTTGTACTTTTTCTCTGTAAAACAATAATGATCATTTTAAGTTTTCTGATATATTTGAAAATTCATATATTTATCTTGTCTGTGAATTTCAGTAAGTGGCTATTCTAAGCCTTTCCTTATTATTTACTACAATAAAAAAAAAAAGCAACATATTTAAAATTATGTCAGTGTTTGTTTCTTGCTCTTTAAAACATTTTAAAGTATCATGCTGACTCACAGAGCCCTCAGGCCACCATGATAAAAAGGAATCCCACATTTGTTAATAACACCAGAGTCAGAGTACATCCTATATCCCATCAAACCAAAACAATGATAAAAAAGCAAACTTTCCAGTTTTCTCCACCAATCTCAATTTTTCAATTTTGTCTATTATCCTTTTGATTTACTTCAATTTATCTTTTAAGTCATCTCTAGGAATAAATACAAAGCCACGTTCATTTTTATCAACTAGAAAAAATTAATTTTAGAAGGATGGCATCCTTGAAACTGGAAAATTTTCTGGTGAGGGACGTTTTGGCATACTGTAATAAAGACACCACACAAGTTCATGCAAGGAAGCATGAATACTTCTTGCTGCTTACCACTTGATGTTCAGGGATGAGTAAAGTGGTCTCAGTGCTGTTTAGGCCCTGCCAGTGGCATCACGGGAAAAACATAATGTTGTTAGCGATGATGCAAAGGCTAATTCAGATTTAAAACTAAAGGCTAATTCAGAAAAAACAGTGTAGCTCCTGGTTTAAGTTGCTGAAAAGCTCTTCTGAGTGACTGATGTATTTTCAGTTGAGACAGAGTTTAAACCAACCTCTACTTCCTCAGAGGAGCTTGGTCTCTAGCCTACATTACCAACTTTTACACGGTCCATACTGATTTTTAAGCATTAATAATTACAATTTTTGGTAAGAGTTAAACAGTATTCCTCATCATTTCCATGAGAAAAAAATACAGTCCAATACACGTTGGTACAGATTACCATTTATAAACTGGTGAAGAAAAACTGTTAACAGTACTCCTATTTATTTTGATACCAAAGAGAGAAAACGTACACAGCATAGGTAACTGTGCATTTGGAACAAATGTGCTGCCCCTTACTTAGCTATTTTTTAACTACAAACTGAAATTATACACTGCACACTGAATGAAAACAAATGCAATGAGACAAATCCTTCATCTCACAGTGCAGACAAGGTAAATTGGTACCAGAAACTGCAGTTACACCTAATGGGACTAGTGAGCGCTTCCCAGCTTCCAGCTGTGATCCACACTGAGTGAGGCCCTACCCTGATTTTAACTGCACAAGATCTGGGTGCTCACTGTTTTCTGTATGATGTATTTTTTGGTGTGGAGGCTGCTGCAACGCCGTCAGGCCAGACTCCACACAGGTATGACAGGAACACCAAGAACAGAGGTCCCTGCAGAGCACAGCCACCCTACACACGTGGCCATCACCTCTCCAGGGTCCTGGCCCACCACTGTGGCCTTGCAGCAGCCATGGGTTTTGAGATCGGGTGCTGCTATTGGAATGAATACTGGTTTACAATACCTTAGCAGTTTCTCAGTCTCTAATTCTGTTAGGCAATAACTTATCACGCTTTTGTTTTGTCTTGCTTTTGTGTGCTTTGAACACAAACCACAGACGGATTTAAACAGTGCAACCAAACAGTGCAAGTCCATTATGAAAACGCAATAGCTCTCTGTGGAATTAAATTAACTTTCAATAGAAGCAGAATACTAACAGCATTTTATTATTATAGTATCATTTACTGGTTTAGAGTTGTAAAATTTCAGAAAGGTTATTACCCCAAATTCAATTTTCATAAAGTACTGATTATTATTTTTTAAACATTTTTTTTCACTTTTATTACAATTTTTCTTGAGAGAAATCACTGAGGTCCATTCCTGTCCTGCTTACACATCAAGTAATATATACACATACACACATCTTCACATTCTTTTTTAATGATGCCATGTCTGGGTATTTGCTTATCTAAGTAAGCCAAAAATATCCTTTTCAGAATGCAGCAAAATAAACAGAAAGATGAATTTGTTTTTTGGCAAGGAATCCCCCTGAGAAACAGTGCAAATATAAATAGCTGCACTTACCTAAAAGTGCTCTTACCATAAGTTAGTCAGAACTGGGTTTAGAGGTCTAATCCTCCTGCCACTGATGCTACTGGAAAAACTTGCACTTTCAGTAGAGAACTAAGGGCTGAGACACTTAAGTGGAAAGTTTTACTCCAACTATACACCGTAAATACTTGCTGTGGAAAGTTCTGTACAAACTGAACACCGATGAAAGCACAGCCTTGCTTTCCAACACTGCCCCACAGCTCCTGACCTCTCCATTGCACACATTCCCCCCATCCACACTGGTACCCTTCCATCTGCTTTCATCCAGCCTCTCCACCCCGTAATCCCTCCACCCACTGCTCACCACCCCCTCCATGGTGAGATGCAAACACAGGCTTTAGCCACCCACTGGTCCTCACTGCCCACTTCACTCAGAGACAAAATTTTGTTACATTTAGTGAAAGACAAAGCAGTGAGGTGAAGACACACAGCTGGCAAAGGTCTTTGTACTATGCATTCTGTTAAATGCCTTCCTGTTAGTCATGGGACCTTACCCTGCTCAGTATAACTGTCAGAAACTAATTAGCTCAAGTCATTAGGATTAACTATTTTTAAACTGGCGCTCACACCTTGTCCTGCACATTTGAAGTACTCTGATAGAAACACACTGCTTTTTCATCATAAGCCAAAGACTCTGTACAGCACAAAGGGGCTCCAGCATTGGTAACACATGACATGCAACTCAAGAATCAACTCAAATAATCCAACTTTGTTGAGATGAAAACCAAGAAGGTTGGCAGTGGTGGCAGCACTGTTGGGCTGGTCCCTCTTACTCTGGCATCCACTCTCAAGTCTTTAATGCACTCTGGCTCTTTCCAAAATAGCCCTCATGTGTTTTTGTTAGACTTGGAAGAAGCTTTTTTGTACTTCTTTCTAGATTTTGAAACCAATTTGGTCTATCTTTGCAATATTAACAATAGTATTTTATCTATCTCTACTTGAACATCCACCTGTATGAATTGAAAAATGAACAAGCATGAAAAGTAATGAACAATATTACGGTGTTTCTTCAGAAAAAAAACCCTCAACCAATTAATTTGGAACACCTGCAGCACCTGCTGCTCTGAAAAAAAGACAATAACCTATGAGTCAAGCCGTAATTGTGGTAAAATGCATTGCTTTAATAAATTTGCCAATTTACTTCTGCTAACCTGGCTTAAATAAAGACAGCTTATTCACACATCTTATGATCAAGTTACATTACGGAAAATCCTGATTAACAGAACTTTTTAGTAAACATTTCACTGGTGTGAAATTAAATTATTAGAAAGGTAAAAATTTAATGTATAACTGTGCAAAATCAATTCCTATCTCCTTACAGTACAATAGGGCACAGTTCCTGCAGTCTTACTCAGTGTGGTCACCTGCCTTTTATGAGGTGGAGTCCACATGCATACCAAGAAAACATTTCAAATTATTTTGTGCTTCTTAACTGGAATAACAAATAGTCCTGTGTATAGATGGACCTCTACAGATATTGATAAACTACAAAACGGTGTTTCAATTTTGCACAAAAGCTGTATTAATTACACATTTATCCCAGCTGAATGGCCTGGACTTTTACTAGTAGAAAATGTAATACAAATTTAATTTTTTAACCTTCCCTTCAATCTTGAAATAATTGAGTGATCTCCCTCTTAGGCACAGGAGCTCTATTTTGTCAGTGTGTTTCACCTTCGTTTACTCAGTAACCTGAACAACTAATGACAATCCCTGAGCAGACACACCATTGTATATTTTTCTAGTGCACTCTCCGCACAAATAGAAAGCACAGAGGGAAAAAAAACACTCGGGTTTTATTTCATTCATTTTCCAATTTGCTTGAAAGGACATTCAGAGGTACTTATGTATTTCTTGGAATAAGAACTCCATGAAGACTGATTCAGGTAGATTCTACACAGGGATTCACTTCAGACAGTTGCCCATCCCTAACAGAAGTGGCTGTCTGTGTATTACTAATTTAACAAGGACATAATTTGAAGCAGTCCCCATCACAGCACTTGTTTGAAAATACCCCATTATATCCTTTTTTCTCCCCTTCTCCAGCCTGCTGTTTGCAGAAAACATCTCCTTGCCTCCCTGTATGACAAAGCATCTAGAAATTATTTATGATATAAGTCTTGGAATATGAAAAGTGTTCTTATTTCTTTTGTTCCTGTGGGAGATTAAAGAATAAGAAAAATAAGATTCAAGAAGAAGCAGTTTAAAAAAAACCAAAAAAAAAATCCAGGGTGAAATAGGCAAGAATGCAAAATCATGAAGGACCAAACGCACCACTGATGTGTGCTCCAATGCTTTTTGAGTTCTGGACTTCATCCAACTTTTGTACATATGCTGGCAGGCTTCACTACAGATTGTTCTTCGTTTTTTGTTTTACTTGCATCATACCTTAGATCTAAATCACATATTGCTTTGCAGATTAGAAAAGAAAGGAATAAATCCCAAACAACCAACCACTGAATTATGGATCAGTAATGTTCCTGCTTTCCATATTAAATCTAGATTTTGTTTTTCCCTCCTCTGTTGGTAAATCAACAATAAGGCCTTAGATTTTTGTCTGTGCTGCTGTACAGAAGCACACTGGTGCTGGATGTTATGGTTTTTTTTTTTCTTCCAAAAGAAAAGACAGGTTGAGCACAGTGAAGTAGTGACCTGAATGTAAGTTCATTTCATTCTTTCACAATGTTTTTATAATTAATTCAATTTCTGTTCTAATTTAAGTCAAGTAATTTTAATTTAGGAATTACAAATGTTCATTTTTTTTTAACTGCAGAAACATTGTTAAGTGACAAGAAAATTACTAAGCTGTCACAGAGGTAAAATAATTTAATAGAGCAATGTGCTAGCTGTCAAAACAAGAACAAAGCATATTGACCTGAGCTCAGAAGGGCCTTGGTGAAAGGAGAAGAAACCATGCTGGGATAGAAGATCCTGTCGAATTCCTAGAGGAATGCATCAAGGATGTTAAAGGCAGCCTAGCAAAGAACTGAGGGAAAAGAAATTCTTCCAGGTTGTAAAGAAGACAACTGAAGCTGTGACAACACATGAAAACAAAAGATTAGCATTATATGAAAAAAAAAAAAAAATCCCATAAATATTAGGGGCTTACTATTGCAATTAATTAATAGAAAAACTTTTAAATATAGACAACCTGAATACTAGGACATTAATCATCAAGAACTAAGCCTGTCATGGCTGATAGGAGTGTGAAACTGGGCAAGAAGATAAGAGTAACTCCATAACTTTATGTCTGGCTAGTGCACAGAAAGCAAAAATCAGATAAATGACCATGTGTTAGGGTTCACTGGGTAGGACAGGGCAAAATACAGAAAAGTACTAACTTAAATGTAAGCAAACATCAGATAACCACCTGATCTGCAGAAACAAACTAAGGCCAAACAAGCTGTCTCAGAGGGAGCAATGAAAACAACAAAACAAAACCTCCGAATTATCAACTACTTACTGATATAGCTAATGTGACAATAGTTTGCGATATTTAATAACAAAGTATAAAGAAAAATAATTAGGTAAGGAAACATGTAAGAAGAAAACAAGAGAAAAGGCTGCATGAAGTTAGCAAGGAGAGATTTTTGAGAGGACAACCAGATACATTTTTTCCTAGACATGAATGTGCTGAAGATCAAAGCCTCCTTCTTTCCCACCCCATTATGAATCTTTCATCCTTCAAACAAGGTTCAAATCCCATTTCTCTACATGTATGACACATGTTGCACTCTTCCTCCCACGCTCCCTGCCTTTTCATATGTCCTAAGTCATGGAGTGACTTCTTCCAAGCCTTGGTGAAATAGGTCTCTCCATCCACTCAGAGACTCTAGTAAGTAGCTCAGAATCAGCTTATCATGGTATGATGGCCATTGTTCAGTGAAGCATTCGATATGGCTGTTCACTGAAAATTTTCCTGGAGAGAAAGATGATTACAACTCCTACAACAGATTCAGAAAGGAACAGAATGAACATACGAACAAGTTTTAAAATGGAACTGGTAAATTTACGAAAATATTGGGATTATAAGGATGCATGTTCTAAGAAGACAAAGATCTGTGTAATCTAGGAAGCCCTTCTGAGTTCTGGTTTCGTGTGGTCATCTCCAGATTTGGTCCTCAGAAGATGCTGAGGACATGTTTTACTTCTAAGAAGCTCAGCAGAACAGCTGCAGTTTTTCAACTCAATCCAACAGACATCATTTCTGATCAGTGCTCATGGCCAGTATGAGACCCTACTTCAAGAGAACAGCTGCCTCTCTTCCTATCTAAAACTTCCTATCTTCCTCTAAGCATGTAACAGCAATAAAGAAATCAAACAATAGGAATGAAAATAAAATACCAATGTAAAGATCATGTATTTTCAATATTCATTTTGAACCAGTTTCTCAGCTGAATATTGGCCACACACTCCTACCTCTTCAAGACATTGTATAGTGTACACATTAAGCAATGAGGTACT
>WAAG01044352.1:30998-54822 GCA_013390105.1 Tichodroma muraria
CTCGGCTGTCCCGGCTGTGTCCCCTAACAAGAGCAGGGCCCTGGTGTGCGTGGTATGGGCTCGGCTGTCCCAGCTGTGTCCCCTCCCAAGCTGCTGGTGCATCCCCGGGAGCAGAACGTACCTGGACGCTGCACAAGCGCTGCTTGCTCAGCGATATCTAAACCAGCCCTCTGCGATCAACGCTGTTCTTATCACAAACACAAAACTTAAGACCCATATGAGCTGCTATGAAGAAGTTTATCTCTTAACTCGTGTTCTCAACTCTGTTCACAGTTGCTGTCCCTGCTTCTGGAGCTGCTACCACTGCCATGTCTCTAGCAACCCCAGCTTCTTACCGCTTCCTTCGTCTTCTTCCTTCCAATCATCTGAGACAGTTTCCAACAGTCTTTGTTCGGTATATGTATTTAATATATTTTTTGTTCATTTATATAAGCTCAGCCTTTCTTTCAAATTGACTTTTTGCATATTCATCTTCTACTACCCGAGTAACCATTTTACGCACCAAACTGACAGGGAGTTTTGTTGCTTAGGTAACTGTAGCTCCACAGCACTTTCATGACCAATAAGAATTCATGGAATTCTTAATAAAAAGTTAATCAAGTCACTCAAATGAGTTGCTGGGCTTGTTTTCGGATCTATATACACTACCAAGCCTTTATTTGTGCAACAAAACTGCTTCAAGAAGTATATTTTTAGTCAGGAGCAAGACCTAAAAATGTGTCTGGTTGCTCTCCAAAGTCAAAAACGTTTAGCTGGGGTTTTAATGTCCCAAAGCAGGATGGTGGGAACAGAGAGGATGGGCTTGGTGCACCAAAACGTGCCCTGAAACATCTTGTGACTGCATACAGTGCACCAGGCTCCATTTAAGAGCTGTACTTCTAAGCCTTTAATTTCCTCCTAGCACTACATATCTTGGATAAATGCCTTTATGTCCGCAGAAGATGTAATTAGAGTTCTATTCAACAAGAGCCAGAAATGGCCATTGCTCAGTTTTCCTCCTAATTGCACGCTCGCTGTTCCCAGCTCCACCCAGCAGCAAACCCAACCATACCTAAAGCTGTGTCAGTACCTCAGCCAGAATGCCAAAGACTTTCATGACCCCTGTAATTGCACAGGCTGATAGTGTGTTGAGGCACTGACTTTGTGCAAATTACACAGTGGCCTGTGGCAGGGATGGGACAGAGGGATGCTCTTCCAGAATGAGGTATCTGTGGAAGCACACAGGAGGTCTATGCAATAGCCAGTATTGAATTTTCTTGCATATTTTCAGAATTGAACCAGCCATCGTCTGATTCCATGGTTTCACAGTTTGCCCAAGTGATCTAGGACCACACTTCTTTCCAAGGGCACACACCTTTTTTCCCTCCCATCTTCCACTTTCACTCTGAATAAGGAATGCTGATAAGGTGATGCATGACTTATGTCAACCTATTAAACCAAATGATCATGTTGGTTTGGGGTTTTTGGGGGCTTTCAGTTCCACAAATCAGTGCAAGCAATAGGTAAGGCCAAAATAAGAGATGGCGAACCATACAATGTCAGGACCATTTTATGCCTAAAATATTAATACAGTAGCCAGGTCCACCATAATATTTCTGCTTTTGGAGTTCAAACACTATTTCTAATACAGTGCATACATAAACCAAAAAATAATAAAATACCTAGAAGGCTGTGGGTAAAGGTAGCAAGCATCACCAAAACTGCTGGCAATGAATACACTTAGTGTATTCTTTGGCAAAGGGTAATCCTTTTGTTTGCACGAAAGCAGAGCAGGTAGTTTGTATCTCTTATAAAGTCTTCATTTCCATTGCTTGGCCTTTTCCAAACCACGCAACTGATTTCTAGGCCTTCATATTTAAAAAAAAAATTAAAATTATGTAAACACAGAAAATTGGTGGGATTGGAGGACAAGATTTCGAAGACATCTGAGTGCCTATTGTTGTCTCAGGTAGATACCCCAAGGCTGGTCAAAGGCAGGGATGGATGAGGTACCGTGAGCTTGCCACCGCAAAGAAAAGAATGTAACAGCCGCTTGTCGAAAGGGAAAGCCCAGGGGAAATCGCAGTTTGTCAGTGTTTCAGTCTGTGCTCCACAAACTCTTCGTGCACGGTATTCAGTGGCTGTTCGAGATCTGGCTCTTGCTTCCCGTTACACACAGTTCCTCAGGGAAACCCAGCTGCTTGAACACTCAGAAATACGGCAAGGCTTCCGATGGGCGTGTGAATTTGTGTCTGGAGGGAAAGCTGATTCTTTGTGCCTGCTACAGCACAGCCCTAAATCCATCAGGAAACGGAAAGGGAGTGTCATACAGAGCTGTGGTGAGAGGAGGCAGAATGCCAGCGCTTCTCAAAGGAAGTAAAAAGTTTCACAAAGTATGCATCATTAATCGCTGCATTTTTTTTTTCCTACGTCATCACTTTTGAGTCAGCTGAAATTGCAGAGTGCAGTGCAGACAGCCATAAATACCTATGGTGTCTAAGCAAACAGATGACTCTGTCTTTACAGATAAGAGGGTTTTTTTTGGCCAGAGTTACTACACATTGACAATAGCAGAACTAAAACCAACACTTGGTTTGCAATTTCCCCAGGGGAAGGAAAGCGCACGGGCGCGGTCCCAGCTCAGCCGTGCTGGGCGCGGGAGGAGCCAAGGCTGAGACGCCGGCACCGCTCCGTGCCCTCTGCCTGAGCACCAGCGGCTCGGAGGGGGCTGCTGGGGACCCAGGAAACCCTAGCGGCAGCCTGGATCCCCTTTCGGGAGCAAACGGTTTAGTTCTGGAATCCCGCAGTTAAACTGCCTTAACTGGATTGCCCGGTTTACAGCTGCCATCAAAGCCTTCTTAAAGCGGTAATTCAAAGAAACCACCTCACCCTCCACCCACGAAAACACCATCATCCCGAAGCCCCCCCTCAACCNAAAAAACCCGCGACAACAACAGCCCCCCCAAAAAACCACCCTAAACCAAAAAAACCCCCAATTCCCCCAAACCCAAAAAACCCCCAAAACAAAACAAAACAATAACCAAAACAAAACCCCCACGAACAACAAAAAACAAAACAAAACAAACAAAAAACAAACCAACCAAAACTAAACAACAAACCCCAACTCTACAAGAAAAAATTACTCTGATGCGTTTTGGGGAGTCGAGAGAATCAATCTCTTTCTTGCTGGCAGAGAGATTCTTAAGGACAGTTGAATATGTACAAAATCTGCTCTCTAACAACGCGTAAGGCTTGATACTTCGCTCTCGTCATGTCGCCATGGACATGGTTCCATTGACTTTGCTAAAGTGCTCCTAAACAACATGAGTGAAGTTCAGTGCTTAATTGTGATGGGCTGTGCACTGATGTAGATACACTCACAGAACGGATTACCAAATAGGGTGGGGTTGGGAAAAGGCCGCTCCATCAGTTCTGGCTCTTAAATTGTAATGTTAAGATAAGAAATTGCATCATCTTACTAAATTCCTGTGTCGTTCTGGTGAAATCATCAATATTTTCGCTTGTCCTTTTATAGTCAACTTGGTTTCTCAGGGTTTAGGGCCCTCTGGTGGTGATAGTCTTTTCTCCTGTGACAATCTGTTGTCTGTTAATTATCCCAACGTGATAACTAATCTGAATAAAGTCAGATCACATTATTTTTTAACACAGAGGACTGTAGAATGAGTCACTGAGTCCGATGTGTGGAAGTCAGAGCATTGAAATGATGCAGGGAGCTCAGTAGCTCTAGCAAAAATGTTAACAAAATCAGTTCAGTTCAGTGTGCATTAATACCTTAGACAGTAAAGCAGAACTGAATGATAAAGATTCCATAAAAGCACAATAGAACGAAAAACCTACAGTTATATATGAGATATGCACAGATTCTGTCATATCACACACACACAAGTAAATTTTTTTTAACCTCAATTTCTTGTACACAGCTTTTAATGACTTGTACATTTCTCATAAATGCCCATTTTAAACTGTCCTTGATAACATACTTCATTGCAAAGTGTATTAAATTATACCAGGAGATCATAATTTTTGTAAAAAATTCTAGAAAAAGGTAAACCCCTCAGTACACATATTTACTTTTTGCAATATTCAAGCACAACTTATGTAGCTGGCAGGCTGGTGATAATAATAGAAATAATGGTACAAGTGGTTGTCTATTCATAAGGACAGTATTGAGGGCCCCTGTTCTTCTCTGGTGTTTATAACATTCTCCATGAGGAGATGACAGTTATAGCAATAGTTATAATATGAACTTTAAGAAAATATTTCTCTTTTGCTGTTATAAATGACTGTTGAATTCTGTATATTTGATAGACCTATATTTGGTTTTCAAAGCTTCCATTCATTGCAGTTCACATATATAACACTCCTATAAACAACATAAAAGAAGGAAGCATCCTTTCCATATTGGCTTCTTGGATATCAAATTATCAAGCTACACATCTCTTTTCAGCTCATCTTCTTGAGTAGACTCTGCAGTTTAGCTTTAACCTTTAAAACCTTATTCAGCTTCCAAATTTGACCTTTTTTGCCATCAGTCCCATTCTTGTGCCATGCAAAAGCAGTGAGATGAAGCTGCGAAGGCCTCTGTCTTACAGAGTGGTCTAGGCATAGGTTTACAGGTAGCACTTCTAATCAGAAATTAGCAAAGATAGATGGCCCAGGAAAAAAAAGTGCAATTTTCTATGGAGATTAGAGACAAGGAGAAAAATAGCATTTCTAAGAGCAAGCAAGATGAAGGTGCGTGGGGCTGTCTGTCTCAGGGAAGCCTGTTGGATAGTCATAGGGAAAAATGAAGGCGACTAAGGCATTCCTGCAATAACCAACCCTACCCAAACACACAGGCTTCCCCAGCCTCTTGGGGCTGTGCACTGGCTGATACCATCTCCCAAGACAGCTGTGTGCTTCAAGGAGCTGTTGTTCTGGCCTGTACCCCAGTGGGTGTCGAAACACTGATATGTGCTGGAGGGCAGCTTAGGAGGTAAATTAAATAATGCTTGATGTCAGCCTTGATCCAGTATTACTCAATACAGTCTTGTTTCTAGTTCTAATAGAACTGAGGGGTGGAAGCTCTTGGTTGCTGCAGCCCTTCAGTTTCCTTCTCATCTTTGCAATTCCTCCATGCAACTCTGTGAGGTACAGTGACTTTATGGTTTCCAGCCTTTCCCCATCCCCTAGCCATGGCTGATCTCTATCCCAGATCCTGTCTGAGTAATGCAGCACTTATTTCTCCCTCCAGGGGAACCCTTAGGCAGAGCTGTCAGTGCTACCCCAGCTGGCCTGTCCATCCTGTACAGAACTCAGCCTGGGCATAGAGATCAGTTGTGTGAGCTCTGCAAACATGGTAAGCATCCAGGAGCAGCAGGAATCATTAAAAACAGGCACCCTCAGCCACATCAGACAGAACTGTAAGCATTGAGCAAAAAATAAGGTGACAAACTAAAAAAAAAAATCTAAAAATCAGTACTTTAAGATCAGAAGTATGAATAGTAGGATGAAATCAATATAATCTAATAATTTATGTACAGATTCTAGACAGAAAAAAGCAGTCTGTGAGGAACAGAGTGAAAAAGAATAGAAGCAATAAATAAGAAAATGTAATATTAAATTAAAATGTTAATTGGCTGGGAAATATATTTAAAACTTCAGGGGAATACCTAAAAGCCCTCAAAATGCAAGGTGATTCATCTCCTTTCAAAGAGGCCTACCAGTGCCATCAATTAAATTTCTTTTTTTGCTGTTTACCTCTGACTTCAGGCAGGAAAGCCAAAGTGTAACACAGAGAGGCCAGCACGTAATTCTGTAATATCTGTAGAGTCAATTTGCCATTTGAACATTTTTTGTGTCTGCCTCTCAGAATCTTAATTCTCCTTTCTTGTCAATTGGCTGAATACATTACAGGAGCTATGTATCTCTAATAAGAGCCAAATCTCTTTTCTTGAGATCGTTGCTACTGTCCATAATACAGTTCTTTTCATGAATTGTAAATTGTATTGTTTAGCAGAAGACAAACTAGTTGGGCCTTCTAACTATTCCCTCTTGGATATCCATTCAATTGCAAAATAGATGAGGAAAAGTCTCATTTGTCATTTTTTCTTTCTCTCATTTTAAAAGTTTCACGCCAGTTCAGATGTGAAAAGAGAGAAAAAGATGCCATGGTAGTTACTAATTGTATAATTTCTGAAATTCTGAAATCCTCGAGTCTTACTCTGTTAATTGTTGAAGATTTTTCCTGATCGCTGAATTCATTACTTATCCTATACTCTTGGATGGTTTCCTTTGGGTTTTATCTTCAGGTAAGTCAGTCTGCTAAAATAGCTGGTATTGGTGTACCTGTCAAATGCTTGAGATTACTGGCCTTATCCTTATCTTCAAACATAAAAGAAGAACTGGCTACTTGTTGATAGCCCAACGTATTGTAAAGGAAAGAAAGTGATATTTGTGTAATCTACTAGGTAAACAAACTGTGGTACTGCAAATATGTTAGTAAGTGTATTTTTCAAGAACTCCTGTTGGTTTCTTTTTCCAAGCTAGGCCTTTAAGTCTAGTCTTCATTTTCTTGGATCAAACCTCAGTTTTCTCACTGTTCTCCAGCACAATAATATACAGTTTCTCAGAGACATAGTCTGGGCTTCACAATTTTAAACTGTGCATGGATCAAGAAATGAGCTAACATAAAACCAACAGCACTTTTTGGCTGGGCTTTTAAAACTAGCCAGTTGCACAAGGAGTCAGTGATCATATTTTCCTTCATGCTGTTCTGTGGGTTACTAAAGAAACCACAGTATCAAGATTTGCTAGTGTAGTGGGCTGATTCTGGCTCTGAATTTGCTCATCCCCTGCCCCATCTGTTCCAAACAATGCATTAGAGGAGTCAATATGACATTATGTAGGAGGGGTAACACTGGCTTTCCTGAACCCTTCCTACATTAATTAAGGCAAATGATGCTACTTCATTTTTCAGTTCAAAGCAGATCTGCATGCTTTGATAAAAGTCTTGAATTATATGATTATTCAAGGCCATTTACATTTTGATTTCCAAGCAATCTTTGGAAATAGAAGCAAAGCCTTGTGTCTCTTAGTGTCTCTAAGTACAATGGTTCTTAGCCCATTTTTGCCTGATGTTCCCCTAAAACTTGTCTGACTCAAGTTAATGGAGTAGGCTTATTTAATCTCTTCACTAAACTTTTGAGGAAAAGTTTCATAAAAGTTGACCTCTCAGTAATAAGTCTGTGGCTTCTGACGTGATTTAATTTTCCTGAGTCTGACACATTGAGAACTAAAAAGGAATGACGTTTTTTAGAACTGTCAATACTTGCTGCTGTTATCAATCATTAGCCAGCAAGGCACCATCTGCATCAGCTAACTTTGCCTTGGCCTGCCTAATTTTGCCTTTTTTTCTTCATTTCCTTCGTACTTTTACAAAGTAATGAAGCTCTTCAGCTTCATCCCTCTGGTTCTATTTGTAAAATTGATATCCTCCCTTCGCATTTCCTGTCATGCTCAAATGAAAGCTGAAACAGGCAGAGCATTTCTCTTTTACCTTGTAATGAGCATCCATGTTATTTTAAAATAATATTTCTGACTGTATTTTAGTATCTCCATATTACAGCCCTTAATAAATGCTAATGGTCTGTGAGTCCATAGTTTTTTTATCTGCATGCCCCAGAACTTATGTTTAAAACATTTTTTTTCCTTCTTCTGCTATAATGCTTTTTGCAGACATCTGATAATCTTTGTTCTGAATTAATTTTCAAGATTCTGCTTTGATGCTAGATTGTGGCTCATATTCCCTAGTACAGTGCAACTGCATATGTTTTCAGGGTTAACAGCAATTGCAGCATGTGCCTTAATCAATCTTTAACACTGGTCCTTTTAGCAGTCTTATCAGATAGTAGAGAATTGATTACAAATACTGTTTTACTGTGGTACATCTTACTAAACCATAGAAGAGAGCTTCCTCCTCCTCAGACCAGCAACTTTAATACAGTCCTTTCCTGAGGCATGGTCAGTCTCCTATGCTGCTTCATGGGCACTATTTTTACATTTTGAGAAACCCATTTCACATGTCTCCTGTATTTTTCCATTAGGTTTTTTTGGGTTTTTTTTTTTTTTTTGTGTCATTCTTTTTTTTTAGAGCTCTGGATTTTGTAATTCTTTCTATTGCTTTTCTCTCACAAGAAACTCTTGACACACAGTTGTGTTCCTTGCTGTGACAATGTGTTGCATCAAGTGCAGTGACTATGACTGCATGCCGTGTGAGCAGCTGGATTTGAAACTTTACCTGTGTGCATTCCTGACACTAGCTGGTTTTAAAACAGATTAAAAGGCCCAGACAGTGATAGGATAAGCATTGTCATTGACTACTCTTCCAGAACAGTTCCCCTTGTCAATACTCATAATTAATTTGATTGAAAGAGTCCAGTGATAATCTATCAATTCAAGTTTCAATGATAAAATTATTAACATCAGGAATATTACTCTGTCTTTTTACACCATACACCTCAGCAGTTGCTCATCCAATAGGCAAGGACTGTATGAGGAAATAGGGTCTGGTGTAAGTTGCATGAAATATGCAGAGATTGTCCTCAATTTTATTACATGTTGTGAAATTGGGCAAGTGAGCTTGGCTTTGTGCAACAAATTATTGCCAGTGATACGTTTCAATTTGCCAGTGAAATAAGTTGGTTCAGCAGGGTGTAGACGTATCTGAGCCAAATCCAAACAAATGGCTTGGCTAGGGCCCTGTTTTGCTGTTTCAAAATGCAAATAACCAGCAGGAACTATGAAGAGGAAGGGGATCACAATTGCCTTAACGTTACAGTCTGTAATAGCGATGTATTTAACTCCTGTCAGAGTAACCTGACTTTAACTTAGTTTTTCTTTCCTACCTACATTCGTACTTTCTTACGCTAAAACCTGAACTACCTCATATACAATTTAATGTCACCCAGACATAAAAACCTAACCTGTTCCCCTGCTAATTCTTTTCTAATTTTCACTCTTGTGAATTTAAAAGGCACTGCTTTGATGTGGTCTAGTCAGCCCTGGTTTTTAGCAGTTTTGCTTCTAGACTACCTTCCAGCTGCCCTGCTGTGTTATTGACATGACCAGAAGTAAGACTTTTCTTCTGATGGCAAGAGGCTTAAATAAAAATATCTTCCAGTACAGAGCCTGAACAGGATTTGGACACCAGAGCTGGCAGGGTAGTGATTCTTATATGTGATGGGCACACTCAGTAGCTAGGACTTGTTAGACATATATGTCTAAAATAAACGTTTAAATGTTGAAAGTGTAGTTGCAAGAAGGAAAAAATGCAAGACAGACAGACTGCAGAACAAGATATTAATCCAAAAGTTTCCTTTAATTGAGACTTTTTTTCTTAACATTCCAAAATGAAAATGTTTTCCTCTCTGTATGTAAAAATATGGTCTGAGAAAAACAAGTTCTCTCTTTACTTTCCTTCATACTTTACAGCTTTTATTTTGTTGATTTCCTGTTACAGTCTCCCACTTCTACATAGAGTGAAATTATCTATAATCTGAATAATGATTCATGTAGGTTTGCTACCATATCATGTACAGTGTTTTATGTCAGTGAATCCCCAATTTTTTTTTTACCTAGAATTCCTCTGGCAGGTAAGTCAACTTCCCAAAGCCTTCTTTACCTCTGTTCTCTGTTCTCATCCCTCTAGTGCTGCCTAGCTCTTCTTACCCACCTCCAGGTCCCTTCCTCTTCCACTGGATCCTGATATCACCTTCCTTCCATTCCTCCCTTGTCGTGGTTTCATTGTGAACCAGACAGAAAAAAAACTATCAATTTGGGTTGCCAAAAGAAAAGGAATTTTGTAATCAAGAGCAAAGCAGGTTTAAACTTGAAAAGAACAGACTTTTATTAACTAATACAAAAAGGAAAGAAGGAGAAGGAGGAAAAAAAAAAACAACTAACAAACTCTTAGAATTAGAATGAAACCTTTCAAACATTCCTCCTCTATTACCAAAATTTCTCTCACTCTCATTAACAACATACAGAAATTACATTTAGAAACTTTCAGTCAGTTTTTCAATTCTAGAATAGTCTTTCTTCAATTCTTCTAGAGATTGGAGCATCTTTTACTCGCTATGGAACTAAAAACTGAAACAAAACAAGACAAAACAAACTTTTCATGATAACAGCCGCCCGGAAAACATTTATATCATGAAAATTCCTCCCATATTTACAGCTCTTTAATAGCTGTACTTCTGGGCCATAATCGATCCATGGGGTTTATTTTTTTAAAGACAAAACTGTTCAACAGCAAAAGTTCTCTTCTTCATCTTCTTCTCTAGGACAAAATTTCATTGCTCTGTCTAAATCTCCCAACAGTCACAATCATCTCAATACTGGCCCCGTCAATATAGTGTTCTTTTGCTCAGATTTACAATTTGAACCGTTCATCTCCCCATATTCTTTTATGGTTTAAAGGAAAATTGTCTCATTATATTACAGTCCATCACCATAGCTTATAAAAGATTTTAATGTAAAAATAAAACAACTCCTTATCTCTCCTCCACTTAAAATATCACCTTCAATTTCTGACTGTAGAATATCCTTACGCAGTTTCTCTATGTGTCTTCATTCTGTCCTTTCTTTCACTCCGGAGAGGATAGAAGCTTTCTGGTTTCATCTGAATACTTAAGAAGTTCACAAAAAGCAGCAGCCATGCCAAAGCAGTCACATTTACTAAAACAAGCCGTGCTGGGGCTGCAGAGCCATTCCTGGCTATAGTTCTGGCTGGATTCTTATGGTTAGAGAGAAAGAAAGTTAGTGGGTTCTTCTTTCCACCCCTCGGTCTCATTAGGGTTAAATTAGTCCAGAGCGAACTCCACTCAGAAAAGCCATCCCCGCCCGATCTGCGTGATCTTTCCTGGCTCCAAGACAGCCCTGAGGAAAATTCTCTCACCGACCATGCTCAGGAGAAGAAAACTTGAATTCCATCAGCCAGATATCAGCAACGTATCTCAGAGTTTGGCTCTGCGGTCTTTTTTTCCTTTTTCCCGGTCAGCCTGACTTGCTTCCCCCTCCCCCCCAGGCCCGACGGCCACGTGGGGAGAGGGGGAGCAGAGAATGTTCGGCAGGAGCTCTTACCTGAGCCTTTGCCGGAAACCAAGAGAGCGATGATTCCCGGGTTTGCATTTAAAAAAGGTGTATCGTAAAAGGCGTACCCACGCTTTCATTGGTTTTATCAAATGTCAGTAATACACATTGGCCAATCACGGCCAAACTACTACATCCCTGAACAAGCCTTCCCTCCTACCCTTCTGTTTGTTTATCATCCTCTTCCCAGCCAGCTCGAAAGAATTTCCTCTTCTTGGAATTTCAGGCTTTTCCCTTAAGAAGGAGATGATGACATGGTAACAGTAAAGGGTTTTTCCTGCTTCTGGCCTTCTGCCTTTCCTGCAGAGCCACGTATTCTCCCTTTTCCGTCCTAGGAAAACTAGATTTCCTGCTTTCTGAAACAGAGTTTGATGGTTCAGGGGATAGGTGCTGTCACAGCAGTCTCCTGGTGTCCGGGATTTACCCCTGAGGAGGATGAAGTACTTTATGTCATCTTTGAATGCACCCCTGTCTCTTTGTCTGTAAGTATTTGAAATTTAACATTTGAATATGAAGAAGTTTCACATCAGACTGCTGTGATCCTGTCATCCTTTGGTCCCAGCACATTCCCTTTGGAAGTATTATGATATCATTCAGAGGGAAAAAATATTTATCCATTTGAATCTAATGATGGTGCAAATTCTGTGGACCTAATCCTAAAATGTTCTGTTTGCCCATTTTCAGACAAAATTTCTTCTGAAGTTAATGGCTTAAGATATTTTGTTAATGTTATAATGCTGTTCAAAAAGAGAAAAAAACTTGTCAGAAGCATGTAATTTTAGATAGCAATGCATTTCTTTCTTAGAAGAGGAGAATCAACTGGAAAACAAATATAATTGAGAAGATCTTTAGGCATTACAGGCATTACACAATGTATTTGAGATGCTTTTCTATAAGGGTTTGATATGACAAATTAGAAATAATTTTCATTTCTTTTAAATTAGCTTCTGATATTTCCAGAGTTTTTGTCTTGGGTTTAAAAAGCACGAAGAAGAATACTGTCCCCAGAAGAAGATACTATCCTATGTAATTTCTTTCTTTGCTTGCAATCAATCATTCTTTCAGTGATGCTCATCTTCAGTGCTGCTCCTCGGCTGCAGGATGCTTCTTGCCATATGATACCCATGGTTGTAGCTCACCATGAAATGATCATCCAATTTCCTAGGTGCAGTCATCTGTGAATAGGGTCTGGAACATTGTATTTTGATTTGATTTAATGTGAAGAAGTGTGTTCTTCCTTTCCTCCGTGGTTAAATGCTTTCCAAGAAGCGTTTGTGCCTTGTTTCTGGCTCTCCCAGCACACAGCAGTGTAGGAGGGATGGAGTTGCTCAGAAGTACCTCATGGAGCTCCCTTGAATTGCTCCTCCTGGTTGCAGACTACTTAGAAAGATGCACAGAGCTCTCATTTGGGGAACACCCAGCAATAATTTTTGTGTGTGTTTTATCCACCATTTAGACATTCACAGTTACTAACTTTTTTGGATTCAGACCTGGAATAACAGCCATATCATTCAAACTGAGAGCCTAATTTTATTTTCAAGAGCTAATGTTAATCATTTGAAGTTGATTCTTTTAGTAAGAAGTTTGCTACTCTTGAGATTTTTTTGTTCTGTAAAAATGATTGCTTATATTCTGACCAAAACGAGAGAGAATTGGCACAAGGTTAATTATATAAGGCAATCACAAGGATATTAACCTGGCAACAGAGAGATGCCAGATCAGCAGAAATGATGAGTTAGAGCTATTGCTTGAGAACATCTCCTACCCCATGGAATCTCCTGCTAATAAACATGTTTTGTTCTACAGACTTGTTAACAGTCAAGATTAAGGAAAGTGATTCTAATCCACTGGTTTGGGCATTCATCTGGTATATTCGAAAACCAGCTGTGTTTTTCAACCCCACAGGCATAAAGGTTTCTGTTATAATGGCAGGAGTGAATTATGGATGACTAAAACACACTACCAAAAATTACATTAGCATATGTAACACAGAGACGGATAAGTATAATTACAGTAGCTGTACACAGCAAAGTGTGGATGAGTCAAAAAACGGAGAGACAAATGCTATCCCTGCTGAATAACCTTTGTGTGCTTGGAGAAAGAGATTTCAATCTTCCTTTGGTTTGTATAATCTGAATGTTTGCCTGGCATAATTTTTTGCCAAAGCCCACTATGTAGCACAGATGTGGGATTAACGATCAATTCACATTAAGCCACAGGTGAAATCTAGGATTCAACAATTCAGATTTTATATGCCCTGAAATGTTCACAGACTGAATAAAAACTCTTTGCTTCCTTCACATGGTAATACATTAGGTTCTCAGTGATTGCAGGTTGGAATAGTAGAGATGACCAACGAGGTTCCCACAACTACATGTTTGTCAGGGAACTAGGGAGTGGAAAATAAATACGTGAGAGGAGGGAATATTTTGAGCCATAGTAGAAAAGTATCTTAGTGCAGTTTTCAGTCTAGAATACAAATAGCTGCTGCCCTGCCAGCAGAGAGAGCTTCATCTGAATTGAAATAACTCTGACATCTAGAGGTTTTTATTCTGGACATATTTAAGTCCTTCTAAAATAAATCTTCAGCTTTTAGTTTAAGCTTCAGATAAGTTGATTGCAAGCACCTCTGAGTATATAATGTCCCTCCATTACCTGTTTCTTGGTGTAACTTTCTTTGGAAAGGGAAAGCCATTTTATCAGCAGCAACGTGACTTTCTATAACTGTCTACATCTAAATGAGAGACATAGGGGTTATGGCAACTAGCAAATGCTGCTGCTGATGTAATCCTGTAAAACTTGATGCATTTCTGCTTTTCTAAAATGTCTGTTGATCGACCTATTAAAGGAAGCTGATGTCTGCACATAGCTCCATAAATGCTCTAGTGTCTGAGTCAGTTTATTAAACTTATGATCTTTCCTGTCTCCATTGTCTTAGCCTCTCTCTGTTTTTCTTAGCGAAAAAATAGATTCAGTCTTACCAGTGCTTAACCTTGTGTTTTGTTACTCGTTAGCCAGCCTTGTGTTTTGTATTTTAACACCAAGACTACCTCTAAGATTGCATAACTACCTGACTCTAATACACCCTGTGCTTGTATTTGCCAGAATACTTCTATTGTTTCTACATCCTGCTTATACAAGAATGTTCACTGGTCTCTTTGAGCTGGAAGATGGTTCATGACCTTAAGGGTGATAGAAATCTTTCTTTTCGTTTTTGCTTCTCTCCTCACCTCACAGGCACTGTGAGACATTAGTGGAGTGATTCTGTGAATATCAAGTGTGTAAGTTGTGGGGTTCAGACCTAGTGCTTCCTTCTCAGAGTAATCCAGCTGTACATAGTAATCTTGCTGAAATTAGTTGCTTACTGGAGCAAGAGCCGTGTGCAGTGCAGGGCTCTAGGTTGTGTCACAGCACTACACTTACTATTCATTCTATAAAAGAATCTGCTGTATTCTTTTAACAATGGAAACTAAATGCATCGTGCTAAAATCAAATCAATGCCATCCGGATCAGTCACCAGGGGTCTCTTGATCTCTTTCTATCAAGGCTTTTGTTATTCAGACATTCCCTACAAGCTGTCAAATAGCTCTACTCAATAACAACCAATAAAGTAATCACCCCTTAAAAATTTCCCCAGGGAATCTTTTTAAATTGAACAGGGAGTAATATATCTTGTAGTGTCAATAATGCTGAAAATGTTCATTTGGTTGATTCTACTATGTGCCTCCTCAAGTCATATTCCAAATGCTGTTCTGGGAAGATGACTTCTACTTGAATTCACTCTATTGCTCTCTGCCTGCAGCACCAGTTTCAAATCTGTGGCAAGGGCTGTCTGAGATAGGCTGTATAACAAAAGAGTGTTCTGGTGTTCTGACAGCTTTCTCAACCTTTTAGATCTAACTACTGATAGTGATGCTCTTAAATTAAAATCAGATGGCAAGGATGAATGTGCTGATAAGATGTTCTCAGATGGCTGACTGGTAGAGTCTCTACATGCAGCAGAAATGTCCATCTGCTGAGCATAGCATGAGTCTGATTTAATATGCGAAGCTGGTTTAACCCTAGTATCAATAATGTAATTTTCTTTCCTATATAAACTCAGTAGAAAAATATTTTACTATGCAAATTTAGTCTATTATGGACATTTCTGTGAAAAATTATACTAGATGTTCTTTTAATTCTTGTTAGCACAGATTTTTTTCCACAGATGTCATTTTTGGGCATTAGACAATATTTTTTTCTCCTGCTGTTGTGGAAGGAGAACAGCAAGTACTGACATTAAACATTTTGAGAAATTTGTTCTGTTCTTTTTATAAGGGAAAGCAGTCCTGCCAAAATTAAAACCTTCAGTGACTTAAATACTTGTTTTACTGTATTATTTCTTAGGTGCTTGATATCATCCTAAATAAACTAATTAGGAGACTATTTCTGAAGTTCCAATTGCATAGTTGTACCCTTTAATCATGCTTTTATTTGTTAATTTGTTAAAAAATTTCTATCTGCAGTGGACACAAACTGACAGCTTTATGTGTGACTACTAAAATGTGTTTTCAATATAAATTTGTGGATGAGATAACAAATGTTAAAAACTGATTACAAGATGTTCATTTTTGGGTTTGGTTGGGTACTAGAGCAGCCTAGAAATGGTGCATTTTTTTAGGATGAGGGTGATGAAAGCTGTGCCAGAGCTTGTCTAGAGGAGTTGTGGGTGCTCCGTCCCTGGAAGTGCTCAAGGCGAGGTTGAACGAGGCTCCAAGCAACCTGGTCTGGTGGAAGATGTCCCTGCCTGTGGCAGAGCATTGGAATGAGATGAGTTTTAAGGTGCCATCCAACCCAAGCTATTCTGCTGTATTGCGCTAAATAGTTCATTTTGTTATTATTGCACTGGGTGGTTTGTCATATTCACACACAAAGATCGTTTAATTAGGTTTTGCACATGGTATGTCCTGCACCCCCTCCAGGTTCTAGTTAATATCCTCTGGTCTGTCCCTCTCCACACCCCCTCCTCCGTGTGTCCTTTCCCTTTGGCTGTAGACGCTCTCCCCCTCCACCCCCCTATTCCCCTGGGATAAGACCCCCTGGCCACCTGGCTACCGTTCTCTTTTCTGCCTCCTGGATTTTGGGTTCTACAATAAAGCAGTGGGACTGCTTGTCCCGAGGAAAAGAGGGCACTTCTGTCTTTTACCTTCAGTCCATTATTGGGGTTATGCACTGGGGTCTGGAGCCAGCCAGGATTTGGACCCTGGGGCGAAAGAAACCTGCGATACTGTTCTATGATACTGTGTCCCAGGCTGGCCTCGGCCCATCTCCATCTATCTCCATCTCCATCTATCTCCATCTCCATCTCCATCTCCATCTCCAATCTCCATCTCCATCTCCATCTCCATCTCCATCCCCCTGGAGGTGTCTGATGCCCAAGGCTGGGGCTGCCCCAGTGCCCTGCTTCTGGGCAGGGTGGTAGGACTGGGCCAGCTGCTGAGGGTCCCCATCGGGGACCCCAGCCATAGCCATGCAGACAGAGCAGGTGTTACTTAAACTCCTCTCCTGGCAAGCAAAGCACTGGAGCAAGGAAACACCGTTTGCAGGAGTGTGCCTGAGCTGAGTGGTGCTGACCCAGCCAGCTCTCCTGAGCTGGGTGAACACTGTTGTACTTGGCACAGGCACCTGTGGTCATGCACCTGACGATGGACACGCTGCTCTGGGAGCCGCTGGAGAACGCAGAGCGGGCACAGACATAGGAAACCGTGCATAAATGTCGTGGTTTAACTCCAGCTGGCAGCAAAGTGCCACAGAGCTCTCACCCACTCCTCCCCCCAAACTCGTTTGGATGAGCAGAATTAGGAAAAAAACAGTGAAAACCGGTGGGTTCGCTTTAATGATTGAAACAAAGTAAAATACAATGTATAATGTAATAATAATAACAGTAAAAATAGTGATTAAGGGGGGATGGGGAAGAGAGAGATAAACCCGAAGAAAGACGAGTGATGCACAATAGCATTACTCATCACCTGCTGATCGACGCCAAACCCATCCCCAAACCACAGCCAGCCCCACCCCCAGGTAACTCCCCAGTTTATATAGCGGGCATGGCGTGAAATATCCCCTTGGCTAGTTCGGGTCATCTGTCCTGGCCATGCTCCCTCCTGGCTGCTCGGGAAGAGATGAGGCGCTGAGAAGTCCTTGACTTACGTTAAGCCCTGCTTAGCAACAATCACATCAGTGTGTTATTAGCACTACCCTCATACTGAATCTAAAACACAGCTACTAGGAAGAGAATTAAGTCTATCGCAGCCGAAACGGGCACAATACGTAAAGCGAGAACACCGAAAGCACCTCGGCGATTTCACTGCTCTTTGACGGGCCGGGCCGCCGTGAGCGCCGAGCCGGCAGGGGGCGCTGTCAGCCCGCGCTCTGTGGGGGGAGAGGGACTGGAGGTGGTGGGAGCGCTGCCCCGTCCGTGGGACGGCGTGAGGGGGCTGTTCCTATGGGGCACGGTCCATGGGATAGCGTGAGGGGGCTGTTCCTGTGGGGCACGGTCCGTGGGACACCGTGAGAGGGCTGTTCCCATGGGGCACGGTTCCTGTGACACCGTGAGGGGGCTGTTCCCATGGGGCACGGTACCTGTGACACCGTGAGGGGGCTGTTCCTATGGGGCACGGTCCGTGGGACACCGTGAGGGGGCTGTTCCTATGGGGCACGGTCCGTGGGACGGCGTGAGGGGGCTGTTCCTATGGGGCACAGTCCATGGGACACCGTGAGGGGGCTGTTCCTATGGGGCACGGTCCATGGGACACCGTGAGAGGGCTGTTCCCATGGGGCACGGTCCATGGGATAGCGTGAGGGGGCTGTTCCTGTGGGGCACGGTTCCTGTGACACCGTGAGGGGGCTGTTCCTGTGGGGCACGGTTCCTGTGACACCACCGCGGGGGCTGTTCCTATGGGACACATCCGGCTCGGGTTGCCATTGCCACGGAGTCCTTCAGCTTGGAAAGTCGTCTGAAAGCAACCAGTCCAGCCATAGCCCGATAATACCTCCAGGGTTGGTGACTCTACTGCTTTCCTGGGCAGCCTGTGCCAGTGCTTCACAATGGTTTCTGAGAATAATTGGTTCTTAATTAAATACCCTTTGTAGGGTAAAGCTAAACATTCCTTTTTGGTTATTTTAAAGGCCTGAGGTGGCTCAAGGATGATGAATAATTCTAATAGAAATCCTCCAATCTTGTCACATTTCTCAGATGAGAAGGGAGATGGTTCTACCCGAAGAGTGAACGCTGACCATCTTTTATGGAGCAGATGCTGTTTCCAGGAGGGCTGGGAGCAGTGCTGTGGATGGCCTTGGTTTATACTTGCACCAGGGAATGCCAGTGCCTTGGCTATGAGGTGAGATTACCCTGTGCTTCGTGTTACAATAAACAGCCCTTCTGAGAGGGGCTTGGGGGTGCTGGTGGATGAG
The DNA here is from genome assembly GCA_013390105.1 of Tichodroma muraria. Classification (NCBI taxonomy): domain Eukaryota; kingdom Metazoa; phylum Chordata; class Aves; order Passeriformes; family Sittidae; genus Tichodroma; species Tichodroma muraria. The sequence continues at coordinate 49,581 of WAAG01044352.1, forward strand.
AGGCTGGACGTGACCACACATCTGCCCTTGCAGCCCCAAAAGCCATCCATGTCCTGGGCTGCATCCAAAGCAGCGTGGGCAGCAGGCTGAGGGAGGAGATTCTCCTTATCTGCTGAGCTCTTGTGACACCCACCTGAAGTGGGTCTGCATCCAGCTCTGGGATGAGGGTCACAAGGCTTGAATCGTCAAGCTTTTGTTTAGGTAAATATAAAAATAAGTAAAACGTATGAAAGCTTCCTTTTCAGATACTTTATGGCCAGGAACACAGGCCTACATCATTGGTTCCAGCTATCTGCTGTCACTGCAGGTTTGTTTCATCTTCTCTTTTCCAAGGTTGTAGTGGTTGCTACATGCTGGCAGAAATCTTTTACAGGTATGTCTAAAGCAGAAAGAGGAAAAAATGTCTAGAGCACTGTCCTTGGCAAGAAAGTTCCATAGATAGCAAAGGAGAGATTTAGGTTTCTGCTCCATTTTTTCCTGTTACCTATAAATGAAGTCAGCTTTAATTGGGATTGCTTTTCATTACAGGCTTTGTAGTGCAATTCTCCGTCATTTGTGCAAGGGGTATTCACAGAAATGTCATCAAAAATAAAATATCAGTGAAACCTTGTGGGAAAGAATTTCTTAATTTTCTGGTAGCATGATGCTACAGAAGACTTCCTGTTTGTCTCCTTGCCATGAAATCACCAGTCTGAGACCATCATCAACTTCTGTTACCCCAACCTTCAGCCTTTCATCTGAGACAGAAAAACTTTGATGTGCACTTTCACCAAGTGATTTTCTGCAAATAAATTAATGTAATGCCTGTATCTCCTAATGTAGACCATGGCAAAGAACCATGGTTAGTTGTCCAGCCATTGTACAAGCTTGATACACGTTAGGGGGAATAAAACAATAAAGGACAAATACTTTTATGTGTGTGTTGGACTCCTGTCTGTACTTGATTATTTTTTTGCCCTCTATTTTAGTCCTATCTGAGCATTTCCCAGATGTCAGAATACATTAACCCTTGTAATGTGCGGAGTTTTCTCTCGGTTTTGCTTCTGTAGGAAGGTTCTGTGTTTTGTTGGTTCATTTTTGAGAAATCCTGCCATGTATTTCAAAGAAGTATGTCCAGTCTCCCTCAGGTTGTTTCATCAGCAGCCTGAAGTATTGCAACAGCAAAGATTACAGACTCTCATCAGGGAAAGCAAGCACAGGCAAGCACTTAAATGTCAGAAAGGGCACAAATATCATCAAATTCCAATACTGCAACAGCTCATTGATTTAAAATACACTATTGACAACCATTTTTCCCCCCCAAACTTGCTGTCAGGAGTATTCTTCGACAACCTTTATTTAGAAGTGTGATTTACCATACTGTGGAGTTTTTTTCTCCTCAAATAACTGAGTGCTTTGAGTTATCCTGTTGAGTTTGCAAACATTGTATCCTAAATTTCTGTCTTCCAAATTCAGGTCACTAATGACTATATCACTAAATAAAACTGTACCAGAATGCTGGTATTAGTTTACCACAGTGTATGTGTGATAAATGTATGTGTAGGTTAGATGAGTGCGGTTCTTATAGACAAGGTATCAGATGGTGTCTGGAAACAAAATGAGAATTCACAGAACCAGATTGGTTTCTGTGTGCCAATGTATTTTTGTCATTGTCTCGAGAAGATCCTTAGAGATCTGCTAGATCCCTAAATGTTGTGCTTTAGGGTATTGTTTTTTTTTCTTTTAAAATAAATTCTTAGAGGCTTGGGACAGATGGAGATGCCCAAGTCTCTTACAGACTTTCGAGGCAGAGGACCATTAACATAATTAGGCTCCTGTTGTGCAAAGCATTGTGCAAAAATTAAGAGAAAGGACAATTTGTGCTCAAATAAATAATCACCTTCAAAACTCAGCAGACTGCTGAATGTTAGAAAATGTCAGGGTAATTTTAAAAAAATACTTATTTAATGGAAAGTCCTTTTGACCCATTAAGGCACTAAAGGTATTTCTGGATGCTAGGAAAAAGCAAAATTGAAAGGCAAGTCCCCAACAGGCAGCTCCATGTTGAGGCCGAGGAGGCTGCAAAATGCACCTTTTATAACCCAGGAGAGCAAGGGAAGGAAATACAGTTTTGGGTGCACGGTTTCCCTTGCGGCCCCCTTCGCTGGCAGCAGGGAAATGGGGCTTTTGTGCTAAGATCTTGGTAGACTACCTAGGATGGGCCTGTAGAAGGAAACTAAGATTTTCTTTCTGTTTCCCAGCTAGCAAGAGATGCAAACATGTGTACTGCCACGTTCTCTCTTTTCTGATAATCCCTTCTGGTGGAAATAACTATTTGCCTAAGAATATTTCTTAATATAAATATTTCCACCATAAGCAGTTGCATTTTCTAGTTTGGTTTTGCTGCTCTTTGAGAAGTCTACTATGAACTGCACATAGCTTTGGAAACCATTTTGCTCAAATTGAAAGATTGACAAAAAATGCCCTTAACTGACTTCCAGATGGAATAATTTCGGATTCAGACATGAAAAATAGATTCTGGAGAGGGTATATACAGTCTCTATTTGCTTGAATATTTGTAGAAAAAAAAGTAGTTGCCATTTGCAATAATTCTGTACCTTAAAAATAAAAAGCTTAATTCACATTGGATATACGCATGAGATTTGGGAATTACGGTGTTGAGTCACCTACATTTTTAGAACAGTTGAGGTTCTCAGTGCCTACCTCAGTTTCAAAATGGGAATTTAGGTTCCTAAGTAATCACTGTGCTTATTAAAGTTTTATTATATATTGCTTTTTCAAGCACTGTGGCTTTGGAGAGTGAGCATTTCTATGTTACATCCATACTTCTAAAATTCCTGGAAAGAGTAAAGATGTAACATAAGTGGACCAGCTGCTTATTCCTATTCCTATTCTATTCCTCCAGGAAGTTGCAATGAATATTTTTTTATTACATTAGATTTGATTTTGAAAAATCAAATTGCAAAATTTGCTGCATAATTTGCTATGCATTTCTCAAAAGCATTTTGTGCAAACAAATCTCAGCTGTTCTTCAAGGAATTTTCTAATGTAGATTTATGGTTGTCTCGAAATCGAATCTAGAAGTATTCAGGAAAAATACGTCCTTCTAAAAAATTGTGCCATATTAACAAGACGCAAGCTTTTCAGTCTTCTCAAAGTCAGAAAAAGGAGACAGTAAGTCATGTTTTCAGATGTGAGATCAGTTAGTACCACTCCTCATTACGCTGACCTGGGAAGCATACTCGTGTCTGACAACCTGCAATTAGAGAGCACAATTTGCTTCTTGACTCAGGCGGTGGCGAGTTACGTGGCAAAAAAAAAGAGATTGTTTTTCTTATGCTTTGTCCTGTAGAATAACCTGACCCTTGCCCTTCTTCAGGCAACACAGGACTGAGGCATTGAGGGTAGATTCTCAAGGGGGTTTCTGTTGCTGCAGTACTAACCTACGTAATTCCTAACTTTGCATACCCAGAGGGCTAGATGAGTTCATGACACAGAAAAAAGACTATGAATTCTGTCATCCAATCCTTGCATCTTATATTTACCACAAAATGGGTTTGTAATTTAGCATGCAGAATCACCTCTAAGAGATGGGGAAAGGCTACCAGAGGGGACAACCCTGAGGTCAGTGCCTTTGGGGAGCTCCGTCTCTCATGGCCCTCCCCAGCTTCTTGCTGCTTTTAAAAAACAGATGTTAATTTCCTCTAGGACTTAGATTAACTTTTGAATTCCAAGGATCCATCTCAACCTAATGGCAAATGGTTTTTAATTTTTCTATGCAAAGAAGTTCACAAGGGAGGATTGAGAATTGTTGTTTCCAGTATACTTCAGGATACTGTCCTGATGAAAGGTTTGATAAGTCCAAGTTTTATAATGTGGTTAAGCTTTTTGATCTGTATTTTCCAGTTCCTAAATAAATATTCTGATGACTTTATGGAGATTTCCTGTACTCTCATTCATTGAGTTGAAATAGACTGGGAGTATATTGTTAACTGCTATCTGTGAGAAATGAAGGAGAATGTCAGTGTTATAAGCAACTGGAGTTTTTGAGTACAAAATATCCATAGACTTGTACTAAAATATGGAGACAGGAATATAGAAAGGAGTTCCAACCTCAGGGTGGTCAGAAAAGCCTTTATCCAGCATTTCTTAGTGAGGTCTAAAAGAAACCCTATAGATAGCACATATTCTTCAGGTTGGGATTTGAAGTGATAGAAGAGGAAGCAAAACATCAAGACAAAAAGGCTCTTTCAAACAAGAGGAGAATAGCAAATACCATCATTTTCAAAAGCGTCTTGCAAACTGCTACGTGAAGCCTTGCTATTTCAAAAATAACTGAAACCTGATATTTTGTTTAGTCAGGGAAATGTCGTACCTAAGTAATTTCTTCCTTCTTACTGTGATTGTTTTTATTCCTTGGCAGTTCATATTGCTAATTTGGTGTTATTTAAGTCTGAACTACATCTGAGTTACCACAGTTAAGGATTTGGCTTAGAAACTTCAATTTGCACATCTTAATCCATTGAGTATAACTTAATTTCCGTATCATTAACGTAAGGGGGGGAACCCCTACTCCATGCCTGAGAACATTTCTTCCTTCAACATAATATATACTTAGTACCAGATTTAACTGTTGGTGAGTTCTCAATTTTTTCTAGATAAAATGGAAAATACAGATCAGATTGGTATCCTACCCTCATATTTTTAGGATCTGCGATCTAGAATAAAATTCAAGTGCTGACATTTTAAATAATGCCCTGTCTAATTTTGCATTAAATTCATTGAAGAGAAAGGACTATCCTTCAGATGTCGCTGGATATTGCCACAGTGGTTATATTTTCTGTGCTGTCTGTGGTGATTCCTGTGAAATGCTATTAACACTGAGAGATTACTCTGTACAGTTTATGAGGGTAGCCTTGCTGTTAGAAGCAGATACTTTCTATTACATTAATGTTCCATTTAATATCATTCCCCATATATGTCATTCCCCATANGCAGATACTTTCTATTACATTAATGTTCCATTTAATATCATTCCCCATATATGTCATTCCCCATATATGCAAAATATGTCTCTGAGTATGGCTTTGTAGATTCATTTAGCACCTAATGCACTTTTAATTGAAGATGGTTTTTAGCATCTCTTTGTAAAACTTGTGATGCAATGATTTTTCATAGCGCTTCATAGAAAAGGCATTTATAATTTTCAACAGAGTTATGCAAGTCTGATATTCAGTTTACT
>WAAG01044372.1:0-63729 GCA_013390105.1 Tichodroma muraria
CCCTTCCTTTACTTGGCTTTCACGTTCGACTTTGCTTCTTTCAACCTGTGTTCAGAGGCTCGCAGTAGAAGAAACCTTTTGCTGTATTTAATTGTAAAAGTTCCTTCCCTATAAAAGTCTTGGCAAACTGGGTTGGCTCAGTGGTTAGTTCTTTGCTCTCCTCCTTGCAGGGGCAAAGTTCAGTTACTTAGCATCTGGCTGCTTGTTCCTTAATCCAAGAAGGAGTTTTTAATCACAGTAGGACTGGATGGTTTGGCTTATTCACAGCAGGGCTACAATGCCAATTGCCATTAGGTCTCTTGTTCAAATATGGCCTGGATTGCTAGCAAAGTTTTAACTGTTTTGTGGCCAGTGATGAGGAGTTGCTGGGTTCAGCCTGTATGCTGATGGGTGGATGTGCCTGTTCAGTAAACACATCCATACAAGGAGTACCAGGGTGTTTCCCATTGCCCTTTTTGTACCCCCTCCCCCCCACCTCCTAGTTTGTGCTATTTGCCAAAGGCCAAGGGATGCATGAGGTGGACAAGGTCAAGCCCTTGAAGATGTCCTTGAAAGCTGAGGGATGAAGACAGGGACTGGTGTGTCCTCCCTGTGTATCTAGAGGTGGAGAGCATCCTGCCTCATTTATCCCTCTGCACATTCCCCTGTGGCCAGATGAGCAGAGCTGTCCTACTGCAAACCTTTCCATCTCCCTTGTGTAAAGCCCTCCCTCACAGCATTTTGGCTCCCCCCACTGAGGCTACAAACTTCCCTTTCCTTGTGATAATCCTCACTGGTGCTTTCCTGTGTTGTCCTCCTTTTCTTCTGCTTTGTTGGACCAAAGCTGGAAAGACAAAGCAGCCCGGCCAGGCTCCCTTAATTGGCTTTGGAAACACTGCTGGCTTGGTATCGTTAATACTATCACCAGTATGAAAGTAGAGATGGCACATATGGGCTGTTAGTAAGCATGTTAATTGCAGAGAGGTGCTGCTTTACTCACTGTGGGCTAGATCCTGCCCTCTGGCAAGTGGCACTGTCATCACTCTGTCCTCCCTGCAAACGGGTGCCTTAGGCAGAGCGCATCCCTCCGCCGGGCCATATGTGCACCTGTGCCTGTGTGGGGAAGCTTCGTCCTTCTCTGGGACTGGATCTGACAGCAGAAGGCAGCGATACTTTGGGTAAGGCACTGGAAACCATCAGGAAGAGGAGCTCTGCTTGTCAAACATCAGTGAGCGTTTTAGAGGCAAAACTGATTCTTTCTTGTTCTTAATGATTCTAGTACAACTCAGGCTCAGACAGTATTTGCAAACCATGGGGAGAAAAAGATTTAAAAACAACAACAGAAGAGCATTAACAGGAAATAATCTCATCAGCCCCAACTCTCCAGCAGTGCTGAAGACAAGAAAATGATGCCTTTTTATTAGCCTTATTGTCTTTAATTAAAGCATTCAGCAGAACCCTCTGATAATGGACTGCAAGTGAGGTCGGCAGCATTTGTAATAACACAATGCAGAGTTCAATTAAGTTGCACTTTTGTAGCTTTTCATCTCCAGTTTAAACAAGCTCGTGATATATACGGAATGATTACCTTTCTGAGCCAGAGGAAAAGAGGGGGGCACAGGGGCTTGGGAGACAAATCGCTTGTTGCTGTGTAACTGATGTTATAAACCCCCTCCATTTCCCCACTGCATTTTCATGCGTTCAGCCAGCTTGTAGGGCTGGTTGTAATTTGGCTGCTATACTGCAGCCATTAGGTACGGCTCTCTATACCAGAGTTTCCTATCATTGTGGGTAACCACTGCAGGTTTCCTGAGCCTGAACCTTTAAGAAATATATTTTGGTGGTTGCAGTACCTAAAGAACTCCAAACAAACATGGGGATCAGAGATGGCAGAAGAAAAGGTCAGAGGTCCAGGTATAACCATTTGAGCTGAAAGACTGTGGATGATTGACAAGCAGTTGATATTTGCTGCTCCTTCTTTTCCCTGCTCTTTTGAATTATTGGTCATAAAACACCCTGCAGTCACACTCTTGCTGTGTCAGAAAGAGAGAAGCCAAGAAAAGACCCACATGGCTAACACTTAACTTTATCTTCACCATTAAGTAATGCTAAATTAGAATGAAATCACTCTGGTAGTACAGGTGACAGCTATATGGAGACCAAATGAATTCCCTATGATCAGTGCTGTTAAAGAGGCACATCGGTAGAATTCATGATGACGGGACACTTACTGTGCATATAACTCATGTGCACACGCAGGAAACTCATGGTAAATCTGGCTGGTGGTTTATGTCAGGATTTATAAAAAAAAAAAAAAAAAAAGTGGCTTTTAAAGCCTTTGCTCAGTTTCTCATGTCTCCAGCCCTGATGTAAATTTTCAATAACTGAACTGCGCTTCTAACCTGCTATGGCTGGGGAGAAAGGGATGGGAACGGGAAGCAGGGGCTTTACTGATGCTTCTGGAAGAGATTCTGGATGTTTCCATGTCCCATGCTGAGGCTGCCTGGGCTGTGCAGCCTCATGTCCTCTGTGCAGAGATGGTCCTTCATGGCCTGAGACAGGAGCCATCACCAGTGGGACTGTGCTCCATGGATGGCAGTGGCAGCTCACAGCAGCCAACAGCTCCCTGTGTAGAGACAAAGGGCTGAGTCTGACCTGGGATGCCTACAGAGAGGGATTGCCATGAATGTGGGACTGTTTCTGGGACACTTATGGCCTCTATTGATTGCTGTAACCTTATATAAAAGAGAGGATTGAACTGTGCTTGGTCTCCATCACAGCTGTCCCCAGAGGCCATGTCACTTGCTGCTTCCATCATGCGAAAAAAAGCAGTTTCTGGATAGGCGTCTATGCCCACAGAGCTTTAGCATGTGAGCTGTCCTTGCCAGGGTGCTGGGGCCTGCTGTGGTGGTATTAATCAGCCTGGATTTATGGCACAAGAAAGTCCCTTCCCTTGTGCTGACTGTTATGCTGTGGTACTCCATGTTTTGTCACACAAGGACAGTACCCTCTGCACACAGGCAAAAATCACAGCAAGATATAACTATTTTGCCTCCTTACATCCTGGTTATACCTGAATACAGTTAAGTTTTTGTGTTTTTACCATCTCTCACATAGTGCAGCTATGTACCATTAAACAGCTGTTCTGCTCCACCCTAAAAAATAGCTTCAATAAAGTGCATTTCCCATACAGGTCATATATTGGTTAACCCATCCTTTTGGGAGAACTTCCAGACAGGAAATGTGGAGGCAGAGGAAGTTGTCCCAGTAGAGCACAACAATGGTTAAATTAAATCCAACCCTGGCTCTCATTACCTGCCGTTGTTAAACTAAAAGAGAGAGCAAAAGGACTGAGCTGCACCAGGGCTGTGTCACTGCCACTGCTGAGTGCTCCATCTCACGGGGTAGCTGTTGGCAGTTTTATCTTGGAGAAGGTGAGTCAAGTTTTATATGGTAACATCTTAACTTCTGTGATTCAACAGCTTTTTTTGTATTCTTTGGTTAAAACAATAGGGCAGTGCCATACCTATGCTATATTCTAGTCAAGGCATGATAGATGGGTAAAGGGGGACACTAATGTGACCAGCCCCCTTCATTCATTATGTTAAACGAAACAGCAAAAGGGAGAGAGGAAAACACATTGGAGCTATCTAGGTACAGAACTGACCTCTGGTAGGTTTTGGAGTTCAAGGAGGTACAAAAGGGGCAGCCTCTGACTGTTCCCCCTGGATCACGTATTTCGCCAAACTTGTTTGGGCCCGTGGATGTGACTTGGTGTGGTCATGGCAGGAATCACTTCTGTGCAGACCCAGTCTGTTGCGTGCTCCACGTGGCTTTGCTGTTATTGCACCCTGACTGCTGCTGAGACAATTTCTTGCCTATTAAAATGCAGTTATGGCCTGGAAAGCGATAGTGTAAGAATGGCTTATCGGTGCTCCATAGCTATTTGCTCCAATCATCCGTACCAAAGGCCTGAGAATGCTCCCACAGAAGCCAATAAGACTTTTACCATTGACTTCAAAGGCAGCAGAGAGGAATTTAGCTGCTGCCACCAGACAAAGCAGGTTAGGCTACAGCTGGTACTTCCACAGCTAACTTGGCTCTGAAATCCTGACAATCTAAATGTATTTTTGCTACATGGGATGTTTAAAAATAGACAAGACAAAGTAGTGGGGAAAACAGATTGCTGGGAATATTCCCTCCCTGGTAGGAGAAAGGGACTAGCTGAAGCTAGCAGGGCTTTTCCATCTCCAATGTGTACTAGTCTATGATTTTTGTCAGCAAACTAAACACTTCTGAGCCCGAGGCAGCGCAGAAAGCCGCTAAAAGCAATTTAGAGGTGCTGGTATCACAATTTCTCAATCCAAGAATAACTTCTGGTTTTGCATATATTGTAGGGCTCTGGAAGATCCCCCTGAATCCAGTAAGAAGCAGTGTCTTAAATGGAGGTGATTCCATGGACGGAGAACTGTAAGTCACAATAATGTCAGTTTTGAAAGAGCAAGTCTTGAAAGGACTGCTGTCCCTGCTGCCTCATGGGAGCAGGATATCGAGTGCACGATGTTAGAGAAGATCAAAGAGGCAGCTACAGCTAATAAATCACCAATAATGGGTCACTTTGCCTGCTCACATATAAGCAGGCCAACAATGTTTAGTGAATCAATGTCTCAATACTTTAAATTATCCTCAGAACAGTTAGTTTGAAGGCATGAAAGACTAAGGGTTTTGTTGGGCTTTTTTCATTTCTTCTTGAGCAACATGGAGAACGTAGATCAGGTCAAATAGCTTCCTACATACAAGGAGTCATCATCTAGCTGTTTGTCACCCTCATGGACTTCATCAAAACTTGGTCAGGAGTTCTAGTGTTTGGAAAGGAGAAGTTAAAAGAAACTGAAGAGTAAAAAATGAAGCTCAAAAGTCAACCCCCTCAGACTATATATAAAGAGAGTTTACTCAGCCCATGTATGTTTTCAGGGTAAAGCAAGAGTGCTGTGTGAATGATAGAGGGAAAGGACGCATAAGCTGGATAAATATACCATTTGCTAGAATTGGAACCAGTATTCAGGAGAAAGGAGCACAGATCTGGGCAGGGCTCTGATCTCTACACTCTCTCCAGTGTGGGATTATTCAGGCAGGAGAATGCCCTGGTTGAAAGCTGGAAGTGCCCCATCATTTCAGCAGGTGATAGCAGAGCAGCCCCTGCTCAGCCCTTCTCCCGCAGTCTGAGCTGGGGACTCACCCTTGCGGAAGAAGGGCCAGGGCACCCACCTCAGCTCCTCAAAGTGCTCTGCTGATGCACTGAAGTGGACTCAACACAAACCTGAGTGTTTCATTAGCCAGGTTTTCCAGCTGGGAGGAGAGGCTCTGATTGCATTGACCTTAATGTGAAATTAGAGCTGCTTAAGCAGGTAACAGCCAGACAGCTGGGTGCAGCCATGCGGTGGAGGCGTTTGTCTCTATTTGCAGACAAGCTGTGTATGTATTTCCGTTTTGCTCAACTTTTGCTGCTTGTTTATTTAGTTAATAAGAGATAGCAATCTGCCTCATAGAGCCATGAAAACAGCAGAGCAGAGAGCACCAAAAGAAAGGCTTTTGTTAAACGCTTGCTGGCCTTATGGCACCAGTTGTGTTTCACCTGCCAGGTAAGAGAGCTGGAGGGAGATACTTGCATCTAACAGAGATTTTCCCGTGCTGCAGCACGTCCTGTCTTTCTCCATCAGTCTGGGTACAAGACTGCTGTGTTCCTATCCCTGTGCTGGGCTTAGTCACTAGCGAGAGACTGGGCAGTGTGTCACCATCTTGCTTCTCACATCCAGCTTGATGTAGCTGTGCAAGAGTATCCAGACTTTTGGGTGGCTGTCCCTCAAGAGGCAGAGAGGAGGAAGTGACCAGACATTCCTGTCCATGTTAGTGCTTTAGAGAAAGAAAGGAGAAAGAAGACAGCATGGACAGCTGTTGCAAAAATTCTCCCTCATCCGTCTCCACAGGAGGACTAATGTTGCATTTCAGAAAAATGCTCTGCCACTGTCTTGTCCTCTGTTTCTGCACCCAGCAGTCCTTTCTGAGTTTTTGAGTGTCAGTCTTATGGCCTCCTGCTTTTATCCATCAACCGTAATTGTCCCAGATGCTGCTAAGGACTGAAACACAGCTGCTGCTTTCTTGAGTTACCAATCTTCCCCTTTGGTGTTGGAGAGGTTGCTCCCCAGCATCATCAGCTGTCTTGCCAAGGACTGGTGCTGAAGGCTTTTAGTAAACTAAAGATGGACTGGGATGCATGAACTCATTTTAGGGGATCCTCAGGCAGGCAAGAGATTGACCCCTGATCCTGGGCTTGCATAGCAGGCCTGTGTCAAAGGACTCTGACTGCGCTTGCTCACTCCGATGTAAACTGTAGCGTCATCCCTGTGCCTCTGCTGCTCATGTTTCACGGTGTGTTCTTTGGATGTCTGAACTGCTGGCCTAGGTGTTTGATTGCTAGCACCGTCCCCAGGAACATTCTTTGTACAGAGCAGGTGTTACCACATCTGCATTTACTTTCCCTGTGCCTTCACTGCTCATATCTGGACCATTTCTTCCCCTGTGCTCTGAGTACTTACCTGCAGTGGGAGGGGCTTGAATAGTAAATGAAAGTGCAAAGAGAGCGAATCTCCTTGGGAGCTCTCTGGAATTAACCAAGGAAGGCAGTGGCAAATATTTCCCAGTGGGCCTTGACCCAGAGACTGCTGGAGGCAGCAAAAGTCTCCCAGAAAAGACTCTCTGTAGTTTTCAGATTGGGTCCCAGTTGTGTGGAGAGCACATTAGGGAGCCCAGCCCCTCGTGCTGGGTGCTGTGTGGACACGGGATAGGACAGAACATATCCCTTCTTGCACTGTACCCATTACAGCAGATGCTTTTGGATCTTCCGTTAACAGTCTGTTATGTATTGGCTGGAACACAAATGAACTCATACTACCTAGTTTATCCTGTGCTTAGCTGCTAATTAGGAGTTTTTTAGGACATACAATTGGAGGTGTTACCAATTAACTCAATTGTGGACCAAGAGCAAAGCTGTTATTTGCTTTGTCACAGCTATTGAAAGCCAAATAAACAAATAGTAGTGTCTTTTCAGTCTTTCCCCTGCGCTTTAGCACAGCTGTTCAGCATAATAATAATAATTTCATTGTCTACTTTCCAAAACTTTATGTTTAAAGCAGATCATAAAAAATCTCCACATGGTTTACTTTTCCTAATGGTTACAAACTCAGGCTGTAAATCCCAGAAGAAAGAATATATCTTACTTTAAAAAAACCCAAACACACAAAAAAGTCCAATCAAAAGGAAGCAAATGAAGAATGAAATATGTTAAAGTTTGTCTGACTGTTGTTTATGATCCGAAGTTCTGAAAGAAGCCATTGGAGAGAGGTACTTGATGTCCAGAGGACTTTAAAGGGGCTTAGTATTCATTTCACTGTGTCTCTTCTGAAAACAGAGTGAAAAAAGAAATCATAGTTGCAGCAAATTATCATAAATGTGAAGAACTAATTTTTTTTCTATTTTTTTAACTTCAGAAGTTTCTTTTCCAGTTTCCCAGGAAGCCACCAGCCATGTGATTTGGGATAGCTTGCTTGTGTTGTGTGCTCTCCTGCTGGCCAGTTGCACTTGGAGATGGCCTTGTCCCTCAAAGGCCTCTGTTCCGTGGGAGGAGCAAAGGATGGGAAGGACAGGAGCCAACTGATGGGAATGAAGTGGATGAGGAAGAGCAAAACGAAGGGTGTCAGATGACACACAGAAGACTGACTGTGGATCTGAAGCTGTGGAACTTCACAGGTTTGCCCTCCTTCACCCCCATCCTTCTCTTTCATAAGCCTTTTTTCCCTTTTCCTTGGTGACATGAACATGAGTTACAGGGCAACAAATGGAAATAGAAATGCCCATGGTTGTGGTGTCCTCTAGCAGGCAGGAGTAAGCTCACAGAAGCAGGTGAGTTCTCAGCCCTCAGCAGTTCCCTTCAAAGGGCACATCTAATTAGGACGATCCTGGATTTTGACATTATTGATGTTTTTAGCAAGTTGGTCTCTTCCAAGGCGGCAAAAAAGTCCAGCTGGGAACCCATATGGAGAAAAATATATATATTCCATAAACTTGTTATCCCTAGAAAACTTCTTGTATGTACTATGTGTGAGCTCACTCTATACACCTACTCTTCTCCACAACCTGATTTTAGACATTGCATGACAGATAGCTGATACCTGTCAGCATTTTAATATTTCTACTTGGAATCCACTGTAAAGCAGGTGATGCTCTCTTTCAGAGAGGAAAATATTTTTTCTGGTCTTCCCATAAGTTTTTGGTCATCCACAGCAGTCTCAGTCATCAGTGATTTCCACATGGCTTTGGTGGGTGGAAGATCAAATTCACCCTAATCTGATTATTTGCTGGAAAGCACAACGCAGGTGCTTGGAGATTACCACCAGTGAGTTCCTTTAACACCCTGGCAGTGGCAATACTTGGACATAGTCCAAGATTCAGTGTTGTGTCAGTTTGAGTTCTAACTTTAAAACAATTTAATTTAGCACAGCAGATATATGTCCAGTTACTTCAGCACAGATGGTGGGGAATAAGTTATAAAGGTATTGGAATGCTGCCTGAGGTAGGTACCCATATTCTCAGAAACACAGATTGGGTGAAGCAGGCAGATCTTTTCCTTCTATGAGTTCTAGTATAAGTGGTCTAATGGTGGTCATGGGGGTGCATCCTGGCCCCAGGAATGCCTGATCCTTAGCTGAGGAGAAGCTACAGCTGTGGACACATTCACTTTAGCCTGCTCAGGGGTAGTAAGCGGATGGCAAAACTGCATTTTAAGCCTAGTTCAAGGTTGCTCCTGGGGAGAGGCACTGGCAGCACTGCCTGGACATGCACCTGCATCTCATCCCACGCTACTGCAGGCATGAACTGATGTGCTCCAGGCTGAGCCTGCCCACACTTGAGGGCGGGTGCCCTCAGCCCACAAGAGATGCTGTTACACTGCCAGCTGGGTGCTCTCTTCGACAAAACTGTATCCCCTCACTTCCTACATTCATTCACTTGTCAAGAGCAGGCTCATTTTAACACTGTGGATTCTAAATTTTCTCTGATGTAATTATTGTTTGACACTGCAGCCTTTCCAAGCACCTTACATAAGGAAAAAGGGAGAATTAAATATGAGAAGCCTAAAAATAAAACTATTAAAAGGAGGCAGAAGCTGTTTTGTGAGCAGCAGGAATAATGTGGTGCCTCTGGGAGATGGTACGTGGAGCCAAAGGAGATGTTCTGCTTTTAGGCAATCCCTTTTATTGTATTTCAGTGAAGTTCTGCACTTTTCTGAAGTTCTTAGGTGCAGGGATTTTAGAAATGAGTCTGTTCTTTCTTTTTGCTCTTGCAAAAACCATGACTTTCATACCATTTCCCAAGTCAATCTTCTTGAACAGACTGCAACCGAAATTTCCCTTCCCTAATTAACCTGGAATGGTTTTTGAAGAAGTTTTAGCCGCAGAGAGCATCAAATTTAGCTCTTAGCCTGGAGCCAAGCTCTGGGCTAAAGAACACATGTCATTTTAGGAATTCAGGCAGATGCACCTTGACATCTAGGATGTGATCTGTCGCCTGAACACTTGCCTGCTGAGCTAACAAGCAGGAGTGGGCACTGCTGATGCTGCAGGTGGAGCGCAAAAGGTTTTCCCCATTCGTTCCAGCACTTTTGTCCAAGGTATGTAAATAATTGCAGGATACTTTTTTTGACAAATACGAACCTGTTATACTGGTATTTCTCCATGTGTAACTCAGTCACCTCATTTTCCCCTCTGGGTTGATTCAGAGGAGAGCTGCTGCAGTATTTCCTAAGTTACGGTCCCAGAAGGGATGGAGTTCTCCACTGAGCTGTGGTTTATCAGAGCTAACTCCTCTGTCATGTGAAAAGGCAGCCAAAAGTGAGTAGCACATAAGTTTTTATTGTGTGATTTTGGAATGACCTTAATAGAGCCTGGTTTATACACATCTGGTGATCAATACAGGCTGAAATGCAGGTATGGAAAGTGGGGCTGGAAGGGTCATGTGTCTCAAGTCAGGATTGACCAAGTTTCTCTCTCTGCAGTGACTGTAGAAAAGCTGACTGACTGCATTGGGCAGGAACAGATGAACATGCAGCAAATGTCTTATTTACATAAGGTCCCTTTATGACTTCATGGTTTGGGCACTCAGCATCTGAGGCATCAGTACCACAGCACTGTGATCCTTAATGTGTTCTTGAGCTTTCCCTTCTGTAAAGCTGTGACTCATTTTCTCTGTTTGAAAGACACATGGAACAGCAACAGGAAGATATGTGCCCATGATAGCATCTCACACAAAATCTAATTTGGACTGAAAAATGGTAAAGTCTTGATGAACTACTTGTGCATCCTCTCCACAACATCTTTAGGAATAATTGAATATGGGTGGTTGATGACTTTGAAATGCTGAACCAATCTCCATTCATTCCTGACATCTCCTTAGGAGCCCACTCAGAATCCAAGCAGAAACAACCATGCAAAGTAGGGCTACTTTGAACACTCAAGATTAATTTTTTGAGGAACTGTTTGTTGTCCAAGAAATATTTGCAGAAAATAACTGGGAGAATAATTTAGACTAGTGGTACCTTGTGGAAAATTGTAAACATCTGGGACACCATTCCTGAGAAGGAGAAAGTAGGCAAATCTGTTATTGTCTGTGACTTACTACTTTAGCTCTCTTAGCTGCATTGCTTTTGGTTTGAAGGTTTTTGGTTTTTTTAAAATAATTTACTCAACAAAGAAGACATATTTTCCCTCTGGGATAAATAACCTCCCATAATTGCACAACTCCACTGGTTTTTAATCAGGTCTGTGTGCCCACAGTAAGTGGTCTTTGGTTTTCTGACCAGACACCAGTGTTTGCAAGCTACGTGGAAAACCTTTCCTCTGGAGCTACACAGCACCAT
Source organism: Tichodroma muraria (assembly GCA_013390105.1). Taxonomy (NCBI): domain Eukaryota; kingdom Metazoa; phylum Chordata; class Aves; order Passeriformes; family Sittidae; genus Tichodroma; species Tichodroma muraria. The sequence continues at coordinate 10,949 of WAAG01044372.1, forward strand.
AAGGTTTGTAGTTCCACAGGGGCTGATTTGTGCCAACAAGCAGCAGGGCATCGTGTCAAATTCTGCAGAGTATAAGCCTTCACCCATAGCAATAGAACATGATTTTTCTAGCCATCCTATGACAAAAACCCTCTGAATACAAAGAAAGGCTGGCTTGCTTTCCTGAATTGCCTCTCAAGAGGGAGGAAAGACAGGGAGCAAGAGTGATCTGTGCTTGCTTGCCTGTTTGTTCTTAAACCTACTGAGGCCCAGTTAAATAGTAATGCTGTTCCACTCTTCTTTTTGTCAGTGAGCTCCAGCTACTCTCAAAATGTGGTAGTTTCCAGACACGAGGAGCATCAGTAGTGTATTTTAAATCTGACAAATTCCTAAGAGCTTCTCCATTGATTTTTACACGAACAAGCTATAAGCAGCATGAAGTTTCCCCCCAGGGCTATGGCGCAAGGTGGAGCCAAGCTGTCATCTCATGCTTAACCTAAAATGACCCTGGCAGGAGTGCCAAACCTTCGGGTCACAGAGCTCCAAAGGGAGCACAGCCCATGTGCTGAACTGCTCTCTTAGCAGGGCAAGGGCACAAGAGGAGCGCAGAGGAGAGCCCTGTTCTGCCTTCACCCTTTTCCAACTAGTTTCTAAAGCGATGATGAGAGTGTTTTTGCCTCCACATTAATAAAATGGAGCAGTTTTGGCCTGAAATCCCCCAAATTGTCATTTTTATTCTACTTTGCTCTTAACTTTAAGGCTTTGGATTTTTTATTAATTACCAATCAACCATTCCTCAGCTGCAGTATTAGCATGCGGGACAGAGTTCCAGAGGCTATTTATATTAAACACAGACCTACTGAATAGACACCAAATGCCAGAAGATCTCTTTTGGAGGGAGAAGAGGGGAGAAACAGCTTTCCAGTTAACATTGCCAATGTGTTTCTGAACCAAAGGATGACACCTTTCCGACTTCAGGACGTTATTGTCTTTCTCTGGCAGAACATGTGTTCTGAAAGCCTATAGCTGTGTCATCTTCAAGCTGACATTTCGTGGGGATACTGCAAGCAAGGTGCAGCCAGCCTGGCTTGGGATTGCACAGGAGACATCCAAGACAGCACATGTAATTCAGCTGATATTACAACCCTGCCAGAGGCAAGGCTGACTCCAGACCCAGCTAGGGCTCTGTGCAGGTTTACAGGTGAAGCCAACCAACCTTGTGGTTGATGCACAGCCAGGGCAGACCCTGGGAAGCAGCTGAATTTTTAAATGCAGAGAGGTTGTGCCTGTGACCCCCTTGGGTATGTGTCATGGTAAGTTTGAACCAGGCCAGAGAAGCTGAGGTGTTCCCACTCCAGTGTCGCGGTAGGCTGTACGCGGGGATTGTCTGAAGGGTGGGCAGCAGTGCTGCAAGAACATGCTCGCATCTCACTGTCCCGTACCTCCTCCCACCCTCCCTGCATCAGCAGAAACACCAGCCAAAAAGAGTGCTCTGGAAAGGCTGGAAAGGCTCAGGAGCTTTGGGAGGAAGGGCAATCAGCGCTCAGCAGCAGGTCTGTGCTCAGGCTGGTCCCTTCCCACAGTTTGATTGTGTGGCCGCCTCCCAGCTCAGCACAATGGATCGGCTCAGCTCCTCAAATGGGTGCAAATGGGCTGCTGGCCAGGCGCTGGAGGCCGTTTCAACACAAGGATTTATGGTGAGCTCAGGGAGGCTTGGAGGGGGTTGTGGCTGGGAGAGAGCGGCCCCTGGAGAGAGCAGCAGATGCATTGTGCAGCCCTGCTGTTCTGGGCCAGCATCTCCCTTCCTTGCCTGTGCTGGATGGATGCCACAGAGCAGGAAGCCTGCTCTCTCACACATCCCTACCATTCCCTCCCTCCCCCCTCCGTGCGTGCATTAAGCCTTCACTGGGACAGAATTCCACCGTTTTATTCATCCCTCGGGCTGCCAATTCAAGTAGCATTTCCCAGCCTGGACCCAAGGGGTTAAGGTGGGTTGTTAACTTCAAAATTGGGCTCTTTGGGGATTTGAGCAGTGTGGGTCATGGACATCCTTGCGGGCAGGTCCCTTCTCTCCATGCTGTGAAGAGCAGATGTGGCGTAAAAGCTTCCTTTTGGGGAGGGCATGATTAATCTTTGCTTCTTAGAGGATGACAAATATATTATATTCGCTGACATGCACGCGCATTCTCCTCCGCTGACGGGTGACCCCTGTCTTAATGCCAAGCGTGTGAGATCCAGCTCTGTAAACGAAGAGGAGAGCTTTGCAAGCTCATTAATGCTTTGAAGTCGCTCATTAGGAGCAGATTCCTCGGGAGCTGGCGAGCACAGCACCCTTTGTGAGCATGACTTCATTTGATATTAATGTGGGTGCTGCAGCTGGAGGCATCCAGGGATGCTGTGCTGTGATCCTGCACACACAGACCAGCACGGCAGATTGCTGTGGCTGTAATGAACAGGGTAAAAAGGGAAAGTTTCTGTTCCCTCTTGTGAGTTTTCCTCCTGGCAGCACATGAATAGGTTGACCCAGTCCTCCGCTGAGCTGAGGAGGTGAAGCATTCTCTCCATGGGATGTCTGGGATATTTCCACCTTTCTTCCTAGTACCTGTGATTATCTCTGGAGGCCAGGGTGACATCCCCCTCTCCAGGAGCTTGTGTCACCCTCTCTTGAGGCCTGGAAATATCCCTTTTCGGTGCCTCTCACCTTTCCATCATCCAATCAGAAGCCCTCCAAATGCCTCAGCTACCCCAGGGTGAAGCAATGAGCAGTCCCTGTGGAAGAAAAGAGGAAATTGCTCTCACCCTGAAGCAGGACAGGACCAGGACTGCCCGGCTGAGAGTAGCTGCAGCAGACAGAACCCTCTGGTGAAAGGGCCTGGCAGGGTTTCTCTGTGTGATAACGTCCCTGTGTGAAGGTGCTGGCCTGAGAAGATTGAGGGTGGCTGAATTCAGAAACAAAAATTATCAGGCTCCTGTGGCTTAAGGACTAAAGACTTCCTGCACTTGGGCACCTGGGGGTTGTAGGTTTGAATCCCATGAGGCTCAATAGTGGTGTTTGGGTTTTTTTCTTCTCTCTAGATGATGGAAACAAAACTGTATCTCATCCCAAAGGAAAAATAAAGACCTTCCTGTTTTTACTGACAGACATTGTCTGTCCCAGCTAAATGCACGAGCAGAGTACTATATGCTGACAGGAGGGGGTAAGGGGTGGAACCTGGGGTGCAGGGCCAGGGCTTTAACTGTGTGTTATGGCTGGCTGAGAGCTGCCAGGCTGCCAGAGCTGCTCCCTTCCCCTGAGGACCGACTGGGGTCAGGAGGGACCTCCCAGAGATGTGCCACACAGGTGCTGTGCATGTCCCCCAATCTTCATGGCCCATGAGACCTGCTCTTTCCTGATGAGATGTTCCATCAGTTGCTGGGCACATTAAAGCAAGCAGTGAGGAGGGAATGGTGTCACTGGGCATGGGAAGTGTCCTGGGTTGGGACCCCAAGGTCTTGGTGAGGTGTGGGCTCTCAGGGAGGAGCTGGTGGGCCAGGAGAGAGCCCAGAGCCGACCAGGATGGCCGAGTGGTGAAGGCGTTGGACTTAAGATCCAATGGGCGCATGCCCGCGTGGGTTCGAACCCCACTTCTGGTAGGAGCCTCCTTTTCCTCCCTGTCCAGAGTTCCCAGCCCAGCTTTTGGAGCATCACTTCAGAGAAGGGGTGGGATCTCTGGCCCTGTGACTGAGGAGCTGAGGCCATTCCATGCTCCATCGTGAGGACCCTGGTAGGACTGGGCCTCCCTGCCATGCGGGCTGAATGTGCACAGAGACACAAGCCAGTCCCTCTGGCACACAGGCTGTGGCTCTCCTCTTCCACGCAGAGAGTGCTGAGACAGTCATAGACTTGAATCCCACATGCTCCCAAAATAGCAACTTGTTTTTCCCATGGCAGAAATAGAAAAACCTGACTATCCAGAAGAAGGGGTGGGGAAAGGTGTTCAGCACTAAATATTTTGGGTAAGTCACAAAGGGAAATCAGTGAGAACAAGTGGGTTCAGGGAAACAGGTTTGGGGTTTCTGGAGTTCATTCCTTTTATCAGCCCCGCACGATGACCCCAGACCCACTGCAGACTCACCCAAAGTAACATTTGTCACTCTCTGAGGGGATTTGGCAGTGTCACAGCTCCCTGGAGGAAGCCAGCATGGGGGGAAGGAGTTCCTCATGCTGGTGGTTAGCTTTGGGAAGTGCATGAGGAGCTGCTCCTCTGTTGCACAGTGTCACTGTGCCGTGCTCTATTTTGAGTCAGTGCCTCCAAATGCTCATGAGACTTTTGCTCCCTTCCTTGTGTGCACGGATGGGTAGCAGATATCTCCCCCAGCAGAGGGTTAGGCTGCTGGACTTGCAGAGATGCTGTCAGGTTTTCATTTGGCTGCTCTGCTCCAGCCCGAGGCCAATCGGAAATGTCCTACTGCTGGGACATGATTTGAAGTGATGGTGTTAATTTGGTTAATTAGGATTCCTGGGAAGCGTGTGCTTCTTGCAAATCAGCTTACCGTTGCAGTATCACCGCAAAGAGTTATTTGCTGGTGCATGGGGTTATGTATGAATTTATGATTATGATGTAGGACCATTAATTTCATGTTTGTGGCAGATGATACAGCTCAATTAAAAGTTGCACGTTGAGATCTCTGGCTCTCTCTGATACGTGAGAATCAGACAGTGGCCTCCAGGAAGTCCTAAAGGGCCTTATGAGTGGCCATATAACAAATGGGGCAAGACCCAGAGGAGAGGACAGGGGAGGAATTGCTCTGCTCCTCTCCCATTTGATTAGTGCTGGGAGGGAAATTTTGTGCATATCTGCTATAGTTGACTTATTATAACTAACCTCAGTCATTAAGTGATGCAAAGAATGACAAACACATCTCTGAGATATCCCAGGGGGTCTCAGCAGCACTGTGGGCCAAGTCCTTTGCCTCTAATGTCTTGGAGTCAGACTCCTGTCTAGTTCATCTGTCAAAGGCATTTGGTGGCCTCTGCTGAGTTCAGAACTGGAATCTCCTCATTTGAGCTTCTCTGTTGATCCATTTTTGCACAAAGCTTGTGTTTTTACTGCCCAGGGGGTATGGGTTCTGTGTGTTTCAGGTCCCTCGAGGGTGCTTATCCACTTTGCGAAACTATTGGGCAGACAGAGCATCATCTGTGGGCACCAGGAGCTGAATTAACAGCCTTTGTATGGCACAACCCACCAAAGCCGTAGGGACGGCTGGGGCCAAATGTTAACACGAGTCAGGACTGAGACCAAATGATAGACCCCTGTAAGAATCTGGGGCTGGAGATTTGGGGATTGACACACCAATGAGTCCAGTGGCCAGGGTAGGGGAAGGCCGTGGGGACTGGTAAGTGAACTGCCTTATAGCTTTATAGGCCATAGCTTTCCCCCTTCTCACCCCACATCCTCCAAGGGTCTGACAGAACTAAAAAAAGAGCAGCTTGTTCAAAAGCCATTTCCATGTATCATATTTATTAAGACATTTACTGCAGGTTAAATATCAATAGTTTATTGCAAATATATTTATTATAGATTAACTATGCAGTATCTGCATCAGTTATGTTGTGGTTAAAAGTAAGCCTCTATGAAAGGTTTTTAATAATGAATTTGTGTTGAAGTAGTGTATAATAAGTATCTTTAGCAATCTTATTCTCAATTTCATATGACAGTTTTATGTTCAATAAATACCCAGAGATTATTAAAAACATATTTATCAAAGATTAACAGTGATGAAACAGATACAAATCTAAGCTGTTAAGCTCAATATGCATACTTACAATAATCAATTTCTATATTGAACCACAGTAATGGCCTTGTTTAATCTAAATGAAATGGGTTTTTTTGGATCTTTGTAAGTCTGTCTTTTGCTGTGTGGTCCTGCTTGCAGGACTCATATTTGGGACACTAAATATGGGACATTCAAACATCAAATGAATCAAATACTTAGGTGAAAGCAAAACAGTCCTAGAATAAGGCAGACTGTTTCAGGAACAGGGAGCCAGATCTTCGAAGGATGTAGGTCAAATCCAGTCCACAGACACCAGAGCCTAGCCTATTCTAGCTTGTCTCTACTCCATATCCCTGAGAAATCCCCATATTCAGTCTAAGCTACAGCTCATACCACCACCTGCAGCCACCCCATTTCCAGGACTGGGGATCCGGAGCAGCAACTCTCCACTTTACAGCCACAGAAGCACCCACACTGTTTTGGATACTGAAAGCTGCCGCCTGCCTCGTATCCTGTTATTACCTAGCACTTGGAGGCAGCATGCTAAAATGAGCTAACTGTGTGGGAGATAAACAAAATGTTATTGTTTTAGTCTTGTATTACTGCTGTACTAATTGCTGGCTGCTGAATATCAAGAGCTGGTACCGGTGCCTCTGCCTGTGCCTCTGCCTCCTCTGCCTGTGCTTGCCTGCAGGTGCTGTTAGCTCTGCCCCAGACGCTCACTGACTGTGGAAAGTGCCACGGGCTGTCTGGGTACATTGTGGGGTATTGGTGGCCTTTGGATTACAGTAAGATTTAGATTCCTGAGTCCTTCTGACAGCTGGCTGAAAACTCCACAAGGCGTCCCCTAGCTGGTCTGGATCCAGTGCCCTATCCCAGCATGTGGTGGTGGTTTAATTTTATGTTTGGACTTGCACTTGTACGTCAGTGGAGCTAAGTGCCAAATTCAGACGAGGACGTGAACCATAGGAACCCAAATTTGAGGGGAAATTAGACTGTGTGTCTGAAACATGAGCTGTGCCATGACACAAGAGGGCCGTGGTGTTGTCCTTGCATATTGAGAGGTATCTGCCTCTTGTGATTACAGGATCTCAGAAAACAATGTGAGAGGAACAGAGAACTGCCCCACTACTGCTCAGCAGTATCTCAAGTATAGAGCGATTTTCCGTCACCAAATTGTCTGTTGATTTCTTTTTTTTAGGAGTTTGAAAACCAGGCTCAGGTACTGCTTTAAGGGATGCTACTTCTCCATGTTAGACGCTACGGAGCAGTTCTGTAGGATCAGGTGTGTGCATGGGGCTGCCAGGAAGCTCTTCTAAGGCAGAGCAGAGTCAGGAGACGATGAAGGCAGCTGGCAGCCTTTTGGAGATGGACAGACCTGTTGGAGAGGTGATGGCTGAGAAGAAGTAGGGAGCTTCTGGCATGTATCAGCCACCTGGTGTACAGAGATACGTGTGTTTAAATGCATCTCTCTATCTCCTGGTATGGGAGTCCCATCTGTGCTTGTGGCACCAGTGTATGGTGCAAGTGTCTGCTTTGAGGGACATGTTTGACTTGAAAGGTGGCCCATATGACCAGGGAAAATCTTTCTGTGCTTAGCTGGGCAAGGGCCGTGCCGGCTCCATTGGATGCTGTAGGGATCCATGTATCATATTTTGTCCAGGTCTGGTCTGCATGATGCTTCTGGTCTGTGTCAGGAGTCTCTGGCTTCACTTTTTGGCCCATCTGTGAAATGTGACCTGAACAGCTTAGAGGCTTCGTGCGTCCCCGGTGCAATCTCCGTGAACATCAGAGCAGTTATTTCTGATTATATCCCGAATTAATTTGTCTCCTGCGTTTGTTCCTTGTCCAAACACTCCCAGTGGAGAATGCTGAGCTGGTAGGGCAGAGTTCCACATCTTACCAATGGGCTGCAGTTACAGAGGTGGCCAGAGAAAAAGGACAAGCAGGCACACACCACTGCCTTTAATAGAAGACAATGATTCTTGTGGGCTCCAGAGTAATATGAGAGATCTGGTTTTAATAAATTAGAAGCCTACAAGTAACAATCTCAAGCAATTAAACACCGGAATGAAGGTGTGCACTATGAATGTATTCTGGAGTCGATAAGGAGGTGGCAAAGACAGTATTTGAGCAGTAGAGAAGGCAAAAATATAACAAAAAATTCCCCAGAGAACATAAGAGAGCTCTTCTCCCCCTCATTTCTATTGTGCATGCATGTGGAAGTCTCATCTCGCTCCCCATCACCCCTCCTTCCTCCACTGGTTCCCAGGGACCTGATTTGGAGCCTCCCTGAGCTCATTCAAGTCTCTGTCATCATTATCACCCTTGTGCCTGCTCTCACCCACGTAGGTAAGGAAATTCCCATGATGAGGAGGGGATGGTTGGTGGGAAACATGGGAAGTAACTGGGAGTAGTGAAAATAGCTATGAGCTGAGGAGAGGAACAAATAAATATGAAATAAAACTGTTAAGCTCCTTGTCTTATATTAATAGCCTGTATGGAATACTCTTTGCCATAGAATTCAATTTATTTCCATTTAAAGGCTGTTCTTCTCAATCAATGCTGCTAATAAATAGCTGCTGATGGCCATGACCCCCTGGGCTGAGGGAAGAATTTATCTTCTGAGCCAATTAAAGGAATTGAACAATCCCTTTTAATAATACTATGGGATTTTAATAGAAGAAAAAAACCAAAACAAACCACCCACAAACCCAACAGGAGAGGGAAATAAATCCTTCCCCTGAGCCTTGCAGGAAAGGGTCAGGGTCATAGCATTTCCTGTGAAAGCACAGGAATGCTTTTCTTTTCTGGTGTCTTAAAAAAAAAACCCAACCAGAAATCAAAAAGCGTAATCACAAGTAATGTTCCCTTGTTTATAGAGCTGTAAAAGTCTTGGAGATATTAGTGAGCTCCTCTAGCCTGGTGGGAGAGAAGGACAGGTGGGGCCATCTGTGGTACCTCTTGCATTGCTGTGATGGGCAGGACACCCCTCTCCAAGCAGGGAATTATCTGGATGCCCCATGGGCACAAGGGCAGCAGGCCAGGGAAGCAGAACATTTCACTTCAGGCACTTCCACAGTCACGGGGGTGAGACAGGGCTGGCCTCTCCATAGTTGTTTCTGAGACTCACACAACTCTTTAATGCCAAAACCCCACAGGTAAATTTCCTCTCATGGGATCATCCTGTGAGAAGTGTGTGTTCCCACAGCTGGTACTGGAGCCAGTGCTCAGTCAGGAGAGCATTTGTGCCTTGTGAGACAGACAGGTGTGCAAGGGAAGCAGAACAGATACCTATTGAGTTTTCACAAAGCCACACAACCCCAAATGGCAGTGGGTCTTCCCCACTCCATCACTCTCCTGTCAATGAAATCTCATGGCTCCTGTTGGCATCGGATGAGAGCATCTGTCAACCACGCAAGTCTCCTTCGAACACTCCTGTGCTGTAGGGAAGTCTCTTATCACCATTTCACAGATGGCAAGCAGAGGCACAGAGAGGTTAATTGACTTGCCCAAAGTCAGCACAGGAGGTCTATAAGTGACGCCAGGTCCCTTGAATCCCTGTCCTCTGGCTTAATCACAAGACCATCCATCTTCATCCTCTTTCCCCTCAGGATTCCCCAGCATCTGTGACAGCTTAGGCACTCGTGTTGGCAAACTGCAGGTGGAGACAGAGCTGGGAGATGGGCATTTCCAGCAATGGTTTCTCAACCCCACATCCTAAGAGAGCATCAGTTTTGACCTTGAAAGCTTAGGGCTTTTTTAAACTCTAGTCTGCTTTGGGAACTGTGATATAAATGTCCTTGAGTTTTTGCTCTTTGGGGAAGCATTTCAGAGATTCTAAAGCAAAAGGACATTGCATCACTGATTTGATAGAGAAAGCACCTCTTTCCTGGGTAATAGATTACCCCTGGACTCTGGAGATTTGTTCTTGACAGCCATTCCCCATCTGTTTGAGCAGGTCTGTTCATGCTGGGCCATTGAGAAATGTGGCAGGGCGTGAACCTTTCCACCACAATGTCTCTTGTTTGGCAAGTGTGAATGGAAGAGGTGGGGAGTCTGAGTGAGCCATTGAGGAACATGGAGCATGTGTTAAATTCCCTCTGAGACTGGGAAGGCATCACAACTCTAAGTCCACCTCTTTCAATTTGCAGGCTTTCTGCAACATCCCTGAATTCTTTCTCTCTCACTTTCATTTTTTATTAATTACCCAGTGACAATTTTCCCAGAAGACTCTATTTTTCCATTAATTATTAGGAAGACTACAGGGGAAACGTTTAGCTGTTGGAGAGCTCACTTTAGGAACATCAGGTGGGAGCATTTTCTAATGCCTACATGTGTATCTTTTTGTCATTCTCCTTGCACAGGAGGCTAAATGACCTGCCTGGGAAGCACAACAACTTTTTTTATTGCAGCATGGCACACTGAGCAAGGAAACTTTATTTAAGTGCTCGTTTGTTGGCCCTGGAGACCAACATACTGCTCGGGCAGAATCGACCAGCATGCTCTGTGTATGATTTATTATCATGTCCTGTGTGTAGGAGAATTCACAGACAGATACCAGTGTCAGTGTAAGACTGTGGTGCACTTGCATCACTGCTTTCCACAGCTGAAGGTGTAGATATGGCAAGAGAAGGATTAATGCTGGGCTGAAATCTCAGGTCTAAGTGGTGGCTGATCCCAGTGCAGATGAATAATGAAAGTGGAGGAAGAGCATCTGTTTTTTTCTCTCCTCCTAAAACCATGGCTTTTTAGTTGTACCTTCTACAGTCCCCACGGAATATTGAGATTCATGGGAATGTCTTGAGAGAAAGCCAGGAAGCTCAGTGTTAAAACAGAAACCTCCTTGGTATGGCAGATCTGAGCACCACAGGCATTCAACTCCTGTTTGACAGAATAGAAGCTGATATTTTTATGATGGTGATCTGGGAACCTGCTGCTGCAGGTTACTGGAGGTTACTGCATACCACTGTTTCTAGGATATCTCATATTTAAGTACATCTGTATAATCAGAAGGGTGTTCTCCCCACATGGACAAGCTTTGGAACAAGCCAAGAAGCGACTGAATTTCCTTCAGAAAAATCTGACAAGACTTGCAGCGTTTTACATGCGCTTGTAGGAGATTTTGGTGAACACAGCCTTAAAGCTGTGTGGGGACATAAAGCAGAGCTCAGCATCACCTGCTCCCTCCAGGAATGGAATGAAAATGTGTGCAAGGATAATGGGTTTCTGGGCTTTAATTTAAGGACTTTAAGTTGCATTGATGGGCGGTGCCAGCCTTCCCATACTACCTCAGTCCTCTGGGGCACTCCTGACTTTGCACACAGGACATCCCTGCTGGAGCCCACACCAGTGCATCCACAAGGGCTTCTCCTGGAGGGCTCTGCTCAGGCGTTGCACGGCGGTAGCACTTTATTACACGTCAGCTCCCAAACTCCCATGCTGTTTCACAACATTGTTTCTATGGTTACCCACCACCCTCTGGAACCCACGGAGCCCAGAAAGAGGCAGGACTGCACTCCACAGAAGCAAGACCTGTCATGCACAGTGATGGGCATAATACCTGATGAAGTGCTAACCCATAGCCAGGTCCTGGTTGTGAGGCTGCTGCCTTGGGAGTCGTTCCTTGTGCTGGGAAGCGCTGGGGTTCAGAGTCAGCAAAGGGAGGACACCTTGTCAAGCCTTGGGTAATTGTCATGCTGCTTCCAACCACCCAACTCCTCACCTTTGTGCCAGCAACCAGCTGGGATCTGGCACTTGCTGGAGGTCATTGCAAGGGCGGGATGGGGAGGAGTGGTTGCAGCAATAGGAAATTTTTTGCTAAGAAACACCCCATAATGGCTAACACGGACCTTTTTGGCCAAAAAGGTTTTCTGGAATGAATTTACAAGCATGGCATATAATTGGATTTGGCCTGTAAAGGCTTTTTCTTCACATAATAATGGGTTGAATGCATTGTTATTTCATGATCTGGCATAGCTTGTTTCAATGGTGCTTGTGTGGGATATTCTAAGATATTTTCACAGAAGAACCAAGGATTTGATCTGGATAACATGACCACAATGGAGAATGAAATTTGATGTGAATAATTATTTGACAGAACTCTTTACAGTGCCTAGCTGTCTGTCTAGTTGGACCAGATCATGCCCACAAATCCGTTACTGTAATGTGGTATTTGCTTTCTGGTAAACCTGCCAAATATGTGTATGTGCAAGAACACTACCCAAAAGAGCTGAAACAACTCACAAAAAGAAGAGATTTGGAAGGTGTCAAAGTGAAGAAGATTAAAATCTTATTCGCTTGGGGAGAAAAGTGGATTTATTGTTACAATATTTTTTAAAATCAAATTCCTTCTACTAGAAATTATTACTTCTAAACCATAAGCTCTTTTCAAGGGGCCCCTTTCCCCTCCAACTATATCAGCAATTAACAGTTTTGACATGTTATTGTCCACCAGTTCCAGGTAAGACATGGGGGTCCTTGAAGTGCTAGTGGATTACAAACTGAGATTAATTTGTGCTAGTATATTATTGCAAATAAAATAGTCTGCTTCCACAGAGGCAAACTGTGCCACGGGAAAGAAACAGCTCTTCACTATTTGTTTCTGATTTGTCCTTGAAACAAATCACATTCTTGGTCCTGGCCACCATGACGTGACCAGATAACAGGACCTGGGGGGAAGATAAAAGAAGACCTTTTATCAGACCACCCTTCTGTCTTCTGATCAGTAAATGATCAGATGTTTGGGAAAAATGATTTATGTGGGAAGGCTCAAACCACTAAACAAGGCTATGAGATGACAACGTGTAGTTCTGTATGTGGAAAAAAAAGCCCTAAAAATATCTGAAGGGTGTAAACATGACTGAGAGAGCTGTGGTATCAAAGGGACAGCGCTGAGTACAGGACTCAGAGCTGGCAGCTTTCCTCACTTTTCAGAGCAGTGCATGGGAGATAACTGAGAGGCAGAGCATCATCATCAGATACTTCACTTCAGCCTGTCCCTCTGTGACTTGATTTGTCATGTTCTACTCCAACCCTTTGACTGGCATCCCACAGAAATACTGCCTGGACACAAAGCAGCAGAATATTTTCCCCTCCTCCTAAACCTGGTGACTCCCAACACCACGGGGCAAACCCCATCCTGCTGAAATAAAAACAATCTTTCTCTATTGGGCTGTTAAAGCTGCTCTCATCTGCCAAATATCATCTGTCCTTTTGAAATAGTAATATAACATATGGATTACCACTACCAGACCCCAAGACTTTAAAGAAATAGTTACATATTTCCTATGGCTGTCTTTAGATGTATGGTTGGATTCTCAGCTGATGGGAAGCCACGCTGATTCATGGCAGCTGAAGACATAGCCTTTTGTGTTTTGTCTTGTCTTCTCATCTCACTGAACTTTCCAAGGATCTAAATTAATGCAAGGGAAATACGACCTTGCCTCAGTGAATTGTTTTGAGGGCTAATCTGCTGAGAGATTTATGGGCAAAGAGGGTTTATTTTCCTCTTTCTTTAATAAAAAGTGCTTTCATTCAGCAGCTTTGATGGAAAGGCTGCAAGGACCCATGATAAGTATGTAACTGGAACAGACTCATATTAGCTATCACTGTTACAAATCTATTAGTCCCACACATTAGAGCATGTGCTGGACCTGATGAGCTACACTAGTGGGAACAGGAGTAATTTGGTGAAATAGATGTAGCTTGCAAATCTTTTAGACTGTTATCCAATTCCTTTTGTTTCAGTTTAATTAGGATATAAAACACGGCCCTAAGAGCTCGCACGAGTGGAGGGAACTCCGTGTGAAGGACAGGGAACCAGCTGCAGGGGATTCCCAGCTGCTCTACTGCTGAGCCTGGTGGCTTTGGTTTGCGAGGTGGTTTTGCTGTTCCGCCGAGGTCGGATGGAGGCAGCGTTCTTTGGAGCACTGCAGGAGAACAGAGCTGCTCTTGCTCTTGCTCGCGGATGATTCGCACGAGGTGGGTTGGCCTTGGATTTTCTCATGTCCCTTCGCTGTGCTGCCAACACCCCGCGGGCTGGGAGATGCTGGGCTGTCTCCCCACAGTCAGAGCTGCTCTGCTGCCGGGACACCCGGCACCCTCTGGGCTGAGCCAGGGCCCAGCAGAGCTCCTGAGGAGAGGGCTGCCCACAGCTCCCTAACAGGGTAACACGGTGACAGCAGAGAGCAGCAACGAGGCAAATCAGATGGTGGTTCTTTTCCAACCATGTATGCAAAGCACCTATAATGAGCAGAGACCAGCCCCTGAGACTGGTGATGCTGATGATGAATTAATATAAAATCAAACCATACACTTTAAAGACAAGAGCATCCAGCCCTTCTCATAACTGATGCAGGACATGTTTCATCCAGAGCATATCTGCTATCACTGGTGCACTTTCTGTTCTTGAATTCATCTGTTCTGTACATTTGGGGACTGGCATGATTAGCATTTGGCTTTGTAGAATTCAGAACCTAATTCCTATGAGTTTTCATGTCTTCCTTTTCCTTGTTTTGATTCTTGTTTGTCCATTTTAGTTTGTTTATCAACATATTTCCTGTTTGAAACAAAAATAGAAGAGATAGGCACTTGCTTTCTTCCTGGACAGATTCCTTTGTATACTGATTTATTTTGTTTTTTAAAGATGGACACCTGGTTTCCTTATAAATGAGTGTTGGCAGGCTGGGAAGCTTGAGGGGAGGAGGGGGGAAAGGAGAAATGCATCTGCTTAGAACAAATGCAACACTGAAGGAAAGCTTTATAATATCATCCAAGATTGGCCTGATTGTCTGATGCTTTAAACATATGGTATGCTCCTATATATATTATGCATGAAAACTAGCTGCATGCACATAGCAGTCATTCTGCAATGCTTTACACAGAGGCTGCCAAATCCTGAACTTCTTATTCAAACCCAGCTCCCGGTGAAGACAATGAGCTTTTATTTAAGCCTCACTGCCTTTGGCGTGCTCCATCCCTTCTCCCTTAATCTAATCTCAACTGGAAGAGGATTTCAAAATTTCATCCTTTGGCACCGAGTGCTGACCTTCCTGCTATCCAGGGCATGCAAATTTGGAGCTGGAAGGGTGTGGTGGTGTGACAGTGAAAGAAGTGCCCCTGGGAAGGAAGAAAAATGTGATCATGATTAGCAGGCTCTGAGGCAATGCTGACACACCTTCGTGTGTTCCTTGGCTCATGCCCACCTGTACACGGCACAGCCTGTCTGGGATCACAGTCTTTGTCTGGGATCTCTAAGGCAGTTTTCCAGATCCACCTGGGCAGGGCAGGCACTGGGATAGACTAGGGTAGGAGCTGAGGAAAAGCTGTAGCAAGTCCTGTGGTTTGTGTCCTGCTCTAACACAGTCCTTTCCCTCCTACTTAGCCTCAGTCTGGTTGGGCTTTCTTTTGTGGGCAGGAAAGCTGCTGTTCTGGGGGAAACTTCATATTAATCTTTGCACTGCTGGCTTTGCAAGAAATTGAACCAGGGAGGGATGTTGCAGTTATCGCATGTATTTCTTGGCTACCATCAGTGCTGTGCTTGGCCCTGTAAGTGATAGGCATTTTTTTTGGGGGGGAGGGGGGAGAACATCTCCTTTTTCTTTTTTTGAAGTCATTTTTAGGATTGAGAAGGTGTGAAGAGGGGGTTTGTCTACTACAAAGCTCAGTATCATCATGTGTTTCCTTGCTGTGTTGAAGTGTTTACCCTTTGTGGAGGTGACAGACCAGAGGAGCTGACTGGCAAGTCAGCCATTTTATGACTTTGTATTTCTTGTGCCCCTGTAAATGGTGGCACTGCTGAAGTGTAAAGGGTGGTCTTTTCCAGGGGAAGAAAAGCAAAGATGCTTCAAATTGCTTGGTCCCACAGCACCTGTAGCTGAAGCAGAGCCTCCTGTCTCACAGCAAGATGTCATCATCCTGTCAAGATAGTTCCTGAAGGCCTGAGGCATCCAGAAATTATTGTGGAGGGTTTTGCAAGAGTTCCTCTGCCATTAGCTCTGCAACAGAAAATCTCCAGGAGTATGTTATCTTTGACAGGTGTAATTATGCCTAATGCAGTGTCAAAACTTTGCAGTTTTGAAGAACTTACTGTCAGTCTGAACCCTGTCCACCCACAGTTCCATCAGAGAGGGTCTGAAAATGGTCAATACTTATTCTAAGTTGGCAATAGCTGGAAGCAGGAATTCTAGGAAGTTTAATTAGAGAGATTATCTTTCCCCTTTTTCAGTTTTTAACAATGCACAAGAAAATCTGTTTTTTTATGTCTTTGAATTTCATTTTCTTCTCCACCCCAAGTGTTATTGAAATCTCCTGGGCTCCATCATTTGAGGAATTCCTGTCCTCTCCTTCCTGCCAATATGCTCTGTGGCCCTGCTGCACTGTCACCAAAATCCTATGCAATTAGACCCCAAAGGATGATTCAAATTCAGATTTAATCTTGGGCAAAGAGAAGCCTTTAGATCAAACATCCCCACTACTGTGCAAAGCAAAGGCTCTGAATGCACCACCATGTAACAATCATTAGAGGAGCCGAAGATCTGAAATTTAACACTCATGTAGATGAGTGATGGATAAACATCACTTTCCTAAAAAAGCACTTTCTCAGGCTCTTTAATCCATCCAGAATTTAACAACTGGGTGCTGACTGAGGCACAGCTTGATTGGGGAGAGATGAAGGGACAGAGAGGAAGCTTAACACAGAGCCAGCTCAAAGCAAATGCCTTTAATGCTGCCAATCTCAGAGGCTTTGATGAAGAAGCCCTCGTGTCCTCGGTGGTTCTCTGTGGCAACTTTTTGGCATTAAAGTTTGTGTGAGAGAATTACGAGTTTCCCATTATCACGTATGGAGATGTGATCCATTGTGCTGGTTCCCACGCTGTGGAGATTTAACATTCACCACACTTTGTCCTGCAGATATACTATGATGTGTCCTTTACAAGCTGCAGCCTACTACACTGAAATCTTGACTGACATTTCTTATCTGATGGGGACTGCTTTTCTACTGGCTGCTTTTTAGAGTGATAAATGTCAGGAGTTTGGGAGTTTGCTTGTATCTAGGCTCTCCATCTGAGACTTTGGGCAGGTAATTATCCTGAGACCATGGGACTTTGTCATGAAATCCACTGCCATGCTCATATAGGGAATGAGTCAGCCAAGGGTCATGGATTTGGTGTATCCAGGCATTGGGAAGCATCCACAAAGATAAGGAGAGAACGATAGAATCTGAGCAAAGATTTTCCCCAACCAAAGACGAAAGTAGATGTTTTTTGACATTGTGGAGTTGTCTGTCTTGACCATCTGGGAAGGCCACAAGTTAGGATTGACCCAGTAGCCTCCAGATTTGAGGCTTCACTCAATCAAGCAAAGCAACTAACCCTTACAGGCTGGTGTCACAGCTGGAGCAGAGTGATAAACGTCCTACGTGAGGGCACCGGTAAAGAAAGCAGAGATCTATGGCAGTCAGGGGGCTCCAAACAGAAAACTTTCTTCCCCTAGATAACCTTAATGCATTTTGTCCTGGTGGAAAGTGCAAGGAGAAAACATCTAGAGGCGTGAAAGTTTCTTCTGTCCCTTCCTTCTCTGTGTATTGCTTTTTCTCTTGGGTCCACTTCTTTCTTCAGTATTTATCACCTGAAAGCTGAAAACAGGATTCACTGCAATCCAGGACCTTTTTAGTATAACATTTCTCAGTGCTCACAAGATCTGAGAAATTAGGATTGACATTTATTGGAGGAATGAAGAGAAGGGTGTCGCCTTGCTTATACTTCTCTTTTCCCAGTGCCAGGATGTTCACACCTGTGTGGCTGGAATAACTACAGTCTCCAGCTGGAATTAATGTCAATCTTTTTTTTCCCTGAAAAAGCAGCACAGCCAATCTCAGTGAGCTCTTTGCAGCCCCAAACACCACAGAAGAAGGGAAGAGAAGTGTTTTCATCCCAGCCAGGTATGGTGACACATGAGGTAACTGTGAGAGGCTGCCTGGCTCTGGCTGATGCTGCCAGCAAAGCCTGGGACAGGTGAGCTGGGATGGCTGTGGGGTGGCACTAGAGGATGGAGAGGCTGCCACAGTGTTTCCCACTACCCTGGAACCAAGAGCAATTTGCTTCCCTTTAGGCACCACAGCTCTGCTGTGAGTTGTAGCTGTGCTTAAAACATCCACAGCTGCTGTCTTCCCTCCCTCGCTCGGATGCTGTGGCTGGTGGGCCAGGTGCAGCCAGGGCCCTGCCTGCCCATTCCCCAGGAGTCATGGAGCTATGCTAAGGGAAACTGCCTTCTCCTTCTCCACCTGATAGCTGGGACAGTATTTTTATGAGTGCTCACTGCCTTGTACCTGTCTCCAGGTTCCCTGGGCAGCTCGACCAATTTGGAGGGACAGGGTGAATAATGGTGGCCTCTTGTTCAAATACCTGACTCAGTTCATTTAGGTGCTTGAGGGTAACAGTTGCTTCATCTGGTTGGCTTTTTTTCCCCACTGTTTGTGCCTTTGTTTGCTTCTCCCCCCTTTCCCCTTAACATACCCTTTGAGTTGTTCTTTAATTGAAGTAAACGGAGCAGCTGCTATGGTGTGTGCTGTTTTTCCCATTTTCCCCCGTGAGTCACACATTTCCTTCCTTAATGTCTCTATCTTCAGTCGGTCTGTACTAATGAGGCCCCACATCTCAGCTGCTGAATGCTCAAGCTCATCTGCCTGGAATTTTCTAACTCATTTCAATTCATTTCCCACTTTCCCCTCTCATCCCTGCTGCCTTTCTCCCGTTCTCATCCCACCTCTCTTTATCTCCTCTCCCTGCCTTTGACTCTTCTCCCACTCCTCCCTCCATGTGTCGAACCAGCCTGCCTGCAGCCCCCTTGCTGCCTGCTGCCCTCCCAGATGGAGAGAGAGCACCATTGCAGATGCAGGATGCATGTGCTGGAGGCACAGCAGGGAGTGGGCAGCATTGCCACAGATGCCAGGGCAAGGAGAGGCACAACAGCTCTCTCTGCTGCAAGGGTGCTGGAGAAGCCCCTCCTGGGGCTATGGGAGTTAGGAAACACTAGGAATAGGCATTGTCCTTTTTTTGTCTGTCCTTGCTCCACAGGGGAAGGAAATAACAGAGTGCACAGTCCCACGCCAGAGACCCACTGGTAAAGCTGCCCCTTGGCTCTATGCCTCGCCTGGGTGTCAACCTAAAGCACTCAGTGAGGAGCAAGCAAGAGCAGTGGCAACATCTCCGCTCTGCTTTGCTCATGGAGGTAATTCTTTGCGGTTTTAGCTGCTCTGAGGAAAGAACGGCATTGTGGGGTGCAGAAAGGGATTCTCTGGTGCGCCCTGCATGCCCTGGAAGTCTGAGGCAGAGAGATGTGAACTGAGAGGCTCTGTCCTTAACAAAGTCAGGAATGTCCCACGGCCCCATTGCTTAATGCTCACTTTCACTGAAAAGAGGGCATGTGCTGAAGTCTGCTGAGCTGGGTGACAGTGCTAGTCCTGCTTGGTTTTTTCCTCATTATGACTGTTTCTTGTGGGTCTTGTTGGGCGATTCTTGAACACTAAGCCCTGCTGTTCTCTGTTGCATTTATGTCCTTACTCTTACAGAAGACAGGGACTGTTTTTTCTTCTCTTAAGTAGGTGTGGTGCGGAGGCACAAAGAAGCAAGGACCCGATTTAAAAGTTAGGCTCAGAGCTTATCACCTGTGAAATGTCAGCAGCCCTTGACTAGAGGGCCTTGGACACATCATTACTGCAGTCTCAGCAATGCCAAGGAAGCCAGAGACCCACAGGAATTCGAGGTTTTGATAGCAGTCCCCACAGCAACCCCCATTATCACAACTGGATCAGACCCCTTCTTGGCTTTCACTCCTTTATCTCTTTCACCAGGAACAGCTGTCTTTTCATTTTAGGAACATGAAGAACTGAGTCCTTGAGATTTAGCTGCAGGAATCTGATTCCAGACCTTGAGCTTTGCAGGTTAATTCCATCCTTACCACCAAACACCTGACTCTCCTGAAAGAAAAATCAGATTGAGATAATTTTAGAGGCATAATAGAGCAAATAAATAAAAATCTTTGCCAAGAATAAAAAAAAAAACCACAACATCATGATGGAGATCAGACACTGGCTTGTGTGCTCCTTGGAGAACCAGTGGAAGAAGCCAGAGTTATGAGCACTGGATGGCTGGAGGAATTTTGATCTTGCTTCAAATTCTGTTATGCTGTTTTTGCTTTAAAATGCAGGTTCAAAGGGAAAAAAACAAAACATGACAAAACAAAGCACACCAGTGCTTTCCTCTTTGGCTTCAGGGCCTCCTGTTGAGGTTCCCTCATCACCATAGAGATAATATTGCTTGTTAGGCCTAAGACTAGCAGTTGGAATTCAAGTGGAAAAAAGACCTAAACAAACCCATTATAAATCCCCAATTACTTTCAAACTGTCAGGCTTATTAAAAAATGTAAATATCCTTCTCATTCTTGCAGAGAGTGTATAAAAATGCATGAAGCTAAAACTCAGCTGAGCTGAAAGGAGTTGATTTCTGAAATAACTTTGCTGGGAAAATGGCAGAAGTTGCTCTTGGGTGGCAGAGGGAGGAAAAAGTACATCTGCCTGAGCCACTGATCCCAGTCATCCTTAATGTTGGTGTGCTGCTGGTGCTACCCTGCCTTAGACCTGGTGTAATAAAACTTGGGCTGTTTTTCAGGAAACAGTCATGCAGGTCCAACAGAGGGAATTTCCACCAGCTGACAATTGCTGCGCCCCAACTGTGGCTGAAAGTGCCAGTTTTCAGTGTTTACTACTCACCTCAATGGAACTGTTTGTCTGTTAATGTTCTTCTAGTTTTTCCTCTCTTCCCTTTTCTGCAAATGGGAAGGGCACTTATCTTTTTCCCAAATTTGATCTTGCTCTAACTACACAGGAGTTTCTCATGGTTCTGTCTTTAGTGCAAAGCCTTTCTTACCATGACCTACACCTGGATTTAGCCAGGACTTGCTGCGGAGGCTGGGATTTCCCAGCAGTGCTAACCCTGAAAAATGATGAGGTTGTTTCTGGAGGGAACCAGACTTCCTTTCCTTTTCTTCAGCATGAGTTACATTGAGGACTTCCTTCCCCACTGCTATCCTATCCAAAGTTAACCACGACAGTTTTCAGAAGGGAATGTTATCAGATAAAAGAAGCTTAAGGTGTTAGTGTTAGGCAGAGTCAAGTGTTATCATGCTGGTAGTAGGAAGTGTTGGCCAGTGCTGTTCAGTGCTGGCTGCAAACTGGGGAAAAAAAGAGGAATATTTCTTCCTTGGACTCAGAGCCAAACGTCTGTGACGTTGGCAGAAGGGTAAAATGCTCCCTGGGGAGCCCTGAAAGGCAAACAGGTTTGTCATGGATGTATGACATGTGGTCAGTGGAGTGGGATTTTGGTAAGCACCGGGTGCTGATGAGGCACTGGTAGTAGCTGGGGAAGGGAAAAGAAAGGCAGTCCTTCAAAGGAAGATAAGGAATTTAAACATCCCATTATGACATTGCTACGTGCATACCAATACATGATACAAGACTGCCATATTTTATCCAATAGCCTGCATATACCTTAGAGGTGTATGTATTAGAAGAAGAAATGGTTAGCTATTTAATTAAGGAAGCAAACTTGAAGTGATAATATAAAAAAGGAGCATAATTGCTATTCTGATCAATCATCAGCTGGGACTAGCTTAAAATGCAGCTACTTCAAAATCTCACTAGAGACTTTACAAGGACTGCTGAACTTGGCACTTCTGCCAGTTCTCTCTGGAAAAGCTGGATAGTGGAATCCCCTTTCTCCACCCATTTGCAGGTGCTTTGGCACTAGTTAATTTTTTTTTTGTCTGGATGCTTATGAGAATCCATGATTTTAATTTCTGAGTATTTGAAGGCATCCCCAGAGCCTTGGCAGCAGCATTTTCATGGCAGGGCGTGGGAAGGGTGGAAGGGGAGAACTCCTCTTTGAGGGAGGAGTGTTGTGGAAGAAGCAAGGGCAAAGCCTGGCCTTCCTCTGTAGTTCTGCTCCGCATCGCCTCAACTGCCTGCAGTCAGTTCCTGATGTGGAACCGTTTGTAATATCCCAGTGAGTGCCCTCTCAGCCTGGCAAACCTGCAGGGACCTGCCATCACCTCTGGCTTGACTGAGCATCTGAGAGGTTTTCTGCCTTGAGACTTTGGACGATGCGTTTCCAGAGCGAAAGGACAAGAGTTGACTCCGTATTAATGCTGGACTTCAAATGTTTTGACTATAAAACTGAAACACCATTACCTATTCCCTGCAGAGCTCCACTCTCTCCCTCTCTCTCCTTGCCTTCTCCTCTCCACACTGTAGCCTTTTGTATGTCTCAGGCATTAATCCCTCGCTGCCGGGTTGTGTAAATTAAAGAATAATAGAGCTGCAGAGGCATAAGCTCGCAATGATGGGGAATGTGTTTGTATGCTAAGAAGCAATTTCAGTGAAAATTAACTCAATTTCATCTGAAATAGTGAAGACCGGCATAAGCTGGCAGATCCCCGAGGATGGTAAAATTACTTTGTCAAAGCTCTGCTTGCTTAAATTAACCAAGCAAACACTCCAGGTTATTGGCAAGATGCAGCTAGTAACTAGGTTTTAATAAACAAAAATAGCTTTTTGGATAAATAAGAAAAGTGCAAAGCATCTTATGTATTCTGCTGATGTGTTCATCTGTGTGTCCTCAGCAGCAAGACCTTTACATTCCTTCAAGAGCTTTTGTCAAGTCTCTGTGTCTGGCTGGTCTGTCTTCAGAGCCTTTGCAAAGTATCAATCAGAAAGTGGTTTTGGATATGATCTTAGGTGAGTCTTTTCCCGACAACTAACAGACTGAATGGCTCAGTCTTCAACACCAAAGTGTGGTAACAGCAACAGCTTCTAGAGACATTTTATTTTCAAATCAGAAGATGACTGTTGCTGGGTTTATGACTATTAAATTGCTCAAAATAAGGTGTGATGTCATAACAAAAATTGTTCTTCACTGTCACTGATACAGCAGATTTTCCAGATGAACACATTGCTGCCAAGGGCCAAGTCATGGTGTCAGCTTTCTCCTCCAGCTGGGAACTCAGGTCCAAGAGATGTGAAAATTTCATCATGACAGCAAGAGTGGCTCAAGGACCAGCTCAGAGGGTTTATGAATCAGTTGAAAATGTGCTGGTTTGTAGAGC
The DNA here is from genome assembly GCA_013390105.1 of Tichodroma muraria. Taxonomy (NCBI): domain Eukaryota; kingdom Metazoa; phylum Chordata; class Aves; order Passeriformes; family Sittidae; genus Tichodroma; species Tichodroma muraria. The sequence goes on from WAAG01044372.1 coordinate 33,848, forward strand.
TTATTTTTGTTGGGGTTTTTTTTTTTTAGTTTGTTTGTTTGTATTGCTGTTTAATTGCATGTCTGAGGATTCTGTTCTGCAGACAGGCTTTGTTGTTGGAGGTTGTAGTCTTTAGGAAGGACCCTCTGAAAATGCTTATTCTTTTGCTTCTTAGTCCACCGCTGTCATGAAAGAAGATTGTTTCTTTTGGATTCCATTCCCCCAGGTATTGTGAACTTGGTTTTGGTTCTAAGCATTCATTAGAAATGTCATTAATTAGACAGACGGATAAAGAGCTTAGGAACCTCTCAGTTGGATGAGAACATGGAAAAGCTCAGAATTGCAAAAATACATAATCTCCATTGATTCCCTCTTTCTCCAAACGAGGTCATCAGTATCCAAAGAGCGCTCCATATTTAAAGTCTTTGGGTATGTGTCATCAGTACCCTCATTGGAAGGATGGATTCCTTCTTGCTTAGCCAAGTCATGATTTCTGGCACTGGGAGCTACTTCCATACCAGTCCCAAAGACCCCAGAAAATGGGACCATTAATGGTTTATCTAAGAAGAGTTGCAGAAGGATCAGATCAGTCAAACATGAGGTGGAACCCCAATACATAGGAACTGCAGTTTCCTGGTTGGTTGTTAACACCCCTCCCTTCCTACCATAAATCTCAGTATCTGCAGCAGGGAAAGCAGCTGCATAAAAGATTTGCTGAGCCATTCACTCATTAAAGTGTTTCACTGGTAAAGCAATACTTTCTCTCACTGTTGCATATTTACAGTTTGGAGATTGCTTGTTAGGACAATCTGAGGTTGTATTTTTTAGCTGTGCTGCTTTCAGATGTCAGGAGGAGACTCTTGGTTAATAACCCATAGTTCCTTTCCATGAACTCTAGTGCCCAGACTTGGGAGACAGCTGGCAGCCCCTCTCCTCATAAACAAAAACACAGCCTAGGAAATATGGGACCAGCTCTGTGTAAAATCACCTCCCTTTGATAGGATTAATTGCAGAAATGCCACCAACTTGTCGTTAAATCCAACAAATGCATTTGGAGCGAGGAATAAATCGCGCAGGGAGGCAGTGGCTCATTTGGACAAACGCGCCCCACTGAGACCTTTCATCACGGCACTGCTCCATTGAGTTGTCCGTCACCGTTGCTTCTTTTCCCCGTTAACGCAGTGGCTGTGGTCAGAAAGGTGCCAGCTTTGAAACAACGGCCTCAAAACCAGCCAGGGAATAAAAATGATACCTTCCCCCCACCCTGCACTATCAGCAGCCTGTCTGTCTGCTCTCTCAGAGCTGCTATCTGCTCCCTGCACGCTGCTCCCGTGTTCTATCTGCTCCCTCCGCTGATAAGACCCGGTTCATCCATTGTCAGCCCTGCTGAGCCAATCTAGCTGCAGCCGAGCGAGCTGGATTTTGTTCTGCATCACGTATCAATGACAACTTCCAGCGACGGCCTTGCTTTTAAAACCTGGCTGGTGAGGGTGCGCGGAGCTCGAAGAGCAAAGCAGATCTTTAAACACAAAGGGAATTCAAAGCAGCTTAAAAAAGGGCTTTGAAAGTAGAGCATATATGTTGTGGAAGCCATCAGGAGAGACTAGGTAAACACGGGACACCAGGATAGCCGCAGGCAGAGTGCTGTACTGTGCCACACCTGGAGCAGGAGTGTTGGTGGGCAGGGAACACGGCAGTGTGCCTGCTATAAAAGCAGAAAAGGGATGATTTGTGATTAAGGCACAGCAGTGACACTGAGTGGCTCGAGACTGCTGCGAGCGGTCTGAGCTCTGGGCTCCCTCTCCTGCAGTGTTTGCCAATGGTCTTGTGAGAGGAGGCTCTGCAGAGGCATGTCAGAGGTAGTCAGGAAGGCAGGGGAATCAGCAGGGTCCCACACCTAGAACTCTGTGCCCTCTGAACTGCCCCCTGCGATGTGGCACTCGCAGGGGTAGGAGCACAAGGGACTTGCCTTTTGAGTTCTAAGCAGGGTTGTGTTGCAGCCAAGACCTCAAAGAGCTAGTGAGTAATTTGAACAATAAATAAAATGTAGCCTTCAACTATGCTTTTATTACCTGGATGACACATTTTAATATCAAATCACTTTGATACTCTTGACTCAGAAGACTTGGAAGTGTCAAGATGCAGGGGAAAAGCCAATTGCATAGATGCTTTGTCGAGTATGAAACTGCTCAAGTTCTAGTTTGTGTGCATTTCACCTTTAATGAACCTGACATTTTATGAGTCAGCACTGATGGGAAATGTGAAGGTTGTCTTTCAGGAACACCTTACTCCTCATCTCTGCCTGCCAAGATGTCACCTCCTTGCCCTTTGCTCTCTTAGGCTGCCGTGCTTTTATCCAGCCCTTTTAACTTTCCCTACTCAAAAGATTAACCCTACAGTCTCACACTGGAGAACTTACTTCAGCTGCAGAGAAACAGCAGTACAAGACAGATAAGAAAGTAATTGTACCCTGAGGAAGCACAAGGAGTGTCTGCATCGTGTACACTTGCTTTACACAACAGCAGCTACTTATGCAAAGCATGTGGCCTTTTAAAACCAAGACAGGTACATGGAAAAGCCGTCATGGCAGATGCCTCATTAGACCTCTATCATGGCTACTTGGAGCAGTTTCTGTCCTATCCTTATTTTAGTTTTCTGCTGTGGGAGGTGGTACTGTCTCACTGTTCGCCTGCACTGTGTTGTGGCCGTAATCCTGGGTCAGGGCAGACAGATTGCAAAAATCCAGCATGAGAATCCTGAGGGGAAGGGAAGGGAAAGGAGAGCTGGGGTGAAACCTCTTCAAATGAGTAATTGGTGCCGGATCCAAAGTGGGATTTAGACCTGATCTGGGCTTCTTTTCCCCCAAGACATCTCCCAGTGCTGCCCAGAAGAATCACATGCTTTGTTTCTGCTTTCAAGGGCCTTAATATAGAAGCCTTCAAACTAAATATCACAAAAAGTGGCTTTTTAGGCACTCCTAGAGATCAAAAGTGCCCAGGCAGCAGCTTGTATTGGTGTCCTTCAGCCTTGCTTTGTAAGGGCCATGATAGTGGAGAGAAAGATTGTGAATATGCAGAAAAAAAAGATCAGATGATGCCAAGGAAGAAAATCCATCAAAGTTTATTAACCACAGAGAGACATTATTTCAGGTGGGCAATACCTGACCTGGGGTCTGGGGGAGCAGATAATGTACCCAGAAAAGCAGACTCAATATCCTCACCCTTTCTGTGCCCTTTCCTTGCTGCTTTCAGCAGCGGGCCAGCAGGCTGGATGGATGCTTGGCTTTGTTCACTGCAAAGCTCTCTTCTTTGAACCTCTAAGGTAAAAATAACCAGAGATCTCTGACTTGGTTCACACGAGTGTCTTTGAGATGGGAAAAGCTTTCAATTGCTTCCAGCCTGGGGCCAGAGCAGTACCAGTGACCATGAAGTAGAAGGCTCCACATCCCGTATTAACCAGTCACTGCAGTCTTGTTCTCTCTTCTTTTCCTTGCCTCGACTTTGGTTTTTTTTAGCCTCTAATGAAGCACATGTATCCGGAAGGAAGGCATGCCAGGGGTGACAGGGAAATGTCCTTCTGATCTCTCCTCTTGAAGGAAGATTTGGAACATTTTAACAAAGTGAATTAAGAACTTGGACACAAAAAGTAACCTGTTTCTCCGTGACTGGTCCTTTAATCTTCTCACTGAGCAGCTGATAAAGGCTTTCCTTAAAGAAACCTCCGGAACACAAAAGGGAAAATAAAAGAATGGGAGAATAGACTGAGAAGTGCAAGATGTTTAAAGGCACCCCAAAAAATGAAGCTGCTTGGGTGTTAATTGTGTTCTCTTTTCCCAGAGCCTGTTTCTCTCTTTCGTTTCTGATTTTGGATCAATGCTAGAGGCTGCAAAGCTAAACCAAGGAAGGAAAAAGCCTTTGATTAGACAATCTGAGTGGTAAAAAAGGTATTGAACAGAAAGTGCAGTCAATGAGCTACTCAATACAACAATTAGAAGGTGAAACTTTTTCTTTCCCTTTCGTAGCAAGAAACACCTCTGCTCTGCTGGAAGGAGGTGGGTGGGAGGAATTCTCCCCATTCTGGTTCCCAATTGTTTCCTGGACCTATTCCATTTCAAAGAAATATATGACCTATAAAACTGGCCCATTTTCATATCACTCAATACAGTCTATAAAACTATATGGCATTTAAAGGGACTCATGGTGTTTACAGTGACAAGATTACTCTTACAATAAATTAATGAAGATATGTAGGAAAAATGTGCCTCCACAAGCATTCCTGGAATATATCTAATTATAGAATCTTTCCAACACTGCTGGCTACATAAATAGTTACACAGTTTGTCCAGACAGGGAACTGCGCTGTTCCATGGAAATTACACGTGAATAAAATCTGAGAAAGTTGAGTGGATTAGTCTGACACACTAATACAGTAATTCATGGATTTTTTCCCTGTCTTAATGATCGGAATTACTACTATAAAACTGGATATCCTAAAGGATAGTGTCCTCCCCCCTCAAGTGTTTTGAGGCATGGAAGAATCTCAGGGTGCTGCAGTTATCCTGAATTCCTTCAAACAGGTCCCTGGGAGCCAGTGGCACTTGGAAGAAGGTCCAGTTAAGCACCGTGTAGGTCTTTGCAGAAACACAGCTTTCACCAAGGCTGCAGCATTCAGAGCGCTGCCAGTCTCTTGGGCTACACTTTGAGCTGAATTTGGTTCAAGAACATGGTGTCTCCTTCAGCCTGGATGGCACCTACCCCAACCCAAGGTAGACCCTGAGCTGCCTTTGCTGTGGTAGTGTCAGGGATAAAGGGTGTCATCAGATGTTCTCTCAGAACATGGGCAAGCAGAAGGAATCTGTGACTCAACTCTTCCACCCATCAGGCAGCCTCAGATATCAAAGCCACATGAGTCCCGGGGGAGCCTTATTTATTCCTGATGCTTCAGCTTAAGCATGGCTTTGAAGCCTAGACCTCACAGCAGAAGAGGAACTGAAGAGATTCTGCCTCTCTTTCTCACAGTTTCAGATACATCTACAGCCATTTTTAGTCACAGACCATACCAGCTAAATAAAAATTGGGTTCACATCGCAGCAGCATCCAGTGCTGTAAGACTGAATCTCTCATTTTTGCCCCCTCACCTCTGAGAGGCTGCAGCCATTCCCTCCAGTTCCTGAGACAGTTTTGCTGTCTGGTTTTCCCTCCAAGCATCGACTCCTCACAAACAGCTGGGGCAGGAAGGGTTAACCTCCAATTCCCTCACTCCTGACCACACAAAAAGTTACAAATCCTCCTCTACACTGCTGCTGCTGTTGATCTGCAGTGTAAAGGGAGAAAAAAACCCAACCCAAACAAACAAGAGATTAAAAAACAGGTAGGTTTTATAGATCAGCTGCAAAAGGAAAAGCAAAAAGATAGAGCAGAGGGGCTGGGAGGGAGCAGCCCTCAGCTGGCACTACGTAGGCTTTGCTGTTCCCCTCTTTTACTACATCCTTTACTGTCCTATAAACATGGCTAAGCCCTAGCATTACCTAGCAGCATCCTCACACCTCACAGAGCCCTGTGTCTTCTTCCTGGGAAGTGCCAGATCTTCCTCTGCACCCATACACTACCTGCTGTCCAACTGAGAGCTTTATAGGACGACTACAGGCCCCACTGCCAAATAACACCTTCCTCACACAGTTCCTTTGGTGCTCTCTTTACAATCACAGATTCACAAAACTCAAATTCAGATTCACAAAATTCATTTTTCTTATGCCTTTTCCTCCTTTCTACTGACCCTGTCCCTCCCCATCTGCTAATATCCTGTCTCTCCCCATCTTGCTTTCTATGCACTGTTGCTCCCCAAATTGTCTTTTTCTTTGGGTCCTATTTTTTCTGATTAGCAAAAAAATAGAATGAGTCCAGGAGCTTTGTGATTTTTGTTTTCAAGCACACATTTTGTTTTGATAAACTGCATTGTTTTGTCTATAGAAAAGTATTAACTGCTTACATCTATTTTCTCAAAGACCGCACATGAATATTAAAAGGGATTTATTCCTACAATGGCTTCAGGCAGTTGAGTAATCCATTATAGGCTGTCATATCACACTGTGGTAATGTGAAAAGCTGGGAGTCCCTCCAATAATATTTATTAGCAATACAGGCACATTTTCACTTTATGTTTTTTTTCCCCCTTCCTGTGATAAGTTCACATATAAAAATATTCATTAGTTTCTTTAAGCTGTTGCTTGATTTTAATTATGATGGTGATAATGATGATTTAAAACAATAAGTGAATTTCACGCAAGTGATACTGACCTGGTTTATTACATTTATTTTAGTATGTACCAGAATGCTCAATTTGAGGCCCACAGGCCACCTGGATGGCTCATTTAGCTGTATTTCCCTCCCTCCCCAGGGCCTCCTGTGGCCCTGCAATGGAGAAGCCCTCAGATGTGGGCTGCCACATCTGCTTTGGGCATAGGGCAAAGGGGTTAGGAGGGTGGGGAAAGGCTTTTCTCCTCCCCCTGCCACGCCAAAGCTGTGCAACAGCAATGGGTGAGAGCACGGTCCTCACGTGAGGCTCTATCCTCACCTTCTGCCTCCTGTCCTCACATGTGAGCTGCTTTGCAGCCATTTTATTTGCCTTTCTCTTGACTTCTTCCACAGGAGATTTCAACCTTTCTCCTACCTTCCCCATCCGAGTCTGAGCTTTTCCTCGCTGTGATTTTTTGGTGGCAGCACCTGGTCCTCAGCTATGAACCCGAGCTGCAGCTCAGCAGTCGTGTCTGTGCCTACCAACACTGAGACACTGCAGAAACTCTGTTGTGTTACTCCAGGCTGATCCCCCAGGAAGGTGCAAAGCCATGGATGGGCACCCTGAACTGCTTTGTTACTTCCCTGTGGGGCCAGCCAAGAGTCCAGCGAGCACAGCAACTGCAGTGACACAGGCTTTCCTTCCACTGGGACCCAAGCCAAGACTGGTTCCTTATTTCACTGAGGCTGAGCTGCTGCCAGAGGCTAATGAATGGTGGTCAACAGTGAACTGACCTTCCTCTGAACTCACGATCCCAAGGTGAACAGCTCCATTTATCCAGAGCCCACTACTGCCAATCAGCTTTTCTACATTCACCTTCAATTGGATCTGACGAGGAGGGCAATCTGTGAGTGGTTTTGCTGATCTTGGATGGATGCAGCACATGGAGAAAACACTTGCCTTCATCTCTTGCTCCTTCTGTTTATAGACACGACCCAAGCAGAGCATGACCTGCTGACAAACACGTCCTGGAGAAGTAGAATATGAGAAGTCCACATCATCTGATATGACTGCTGTTACACTGGACTAGGTGTCATGGCCTTGGAAGCAGCCTGAGGGGAAAAAAGGTTTTCTCCAGAAAATTCTATCTTGGTTGAACTGTGCTCTAAGGCTGAGACAGCGGGGTAATCCAAAACAGCTTTGATGAGTGAGGAACAGTAATGGGGTTGTGTAAAATGTTCATTAGTCACCATGGGACACACATGGCATTGCAACATCTTCAGAGTCATTTTTACTGGGCAGGTGTGTGGAGAGTGGCTCAAGAATGGGTGGAGTGGGAGTGGAAGAGACTTAGGAGCATCACTGTTGGCCTCTGTCTTGGCCTTACTCCAACCTTCTCCCACAGTTCACCACTGTGTCTCCTGTCCCCTCAGCTGTCACTGTCTGTTATGTGGATAAAAACTGCTTTGAGGTTCTGCCAGAGCAAGTCAGCTTGTGTTTGCACATGGCCACAGGTGGGACCAACATCTGCAGGTGGAGCTGGGCTTGTCTATGGATGCAGATGATCCATGATGAGCGGGAGGATGGGAGTGTGCACTAAAACCACAGGGCTCACCTCCATGGCTCCTTTGCAATTCATTCTGCGGCCAGAGTTCCCTGGCCTACACTTGTGACATAAATGATTGTCTCCACAGCAACCAATTGTGATGATACAAATAAACCCTCTACGATATTATTGCACTGCTTAGAGGAGCGATGGAAAGTGGTGAACAACAGGTTGGGTCTGGGGGAGAAGAAATAGTTGGGTAGATAGCCAAATATAACTCCAGCTGGTCATGAAGGTAGTAATAACTCTAAAATTTATGCAAACAAATGGTATTTTCAAGATCCTTATTTCTTACTAGCAATAATTAAGAAGAGCTCCCATTCAGTCTCCACTTAGTTCTCCTGAGGAAGCACCTTATGGCCCAAATAGCAGTGTTCAAACTTGGACATTAAGCTCTTTTCTTGATGGCCTAGCAGCAAAATCTGCCTGAAGCTGGTGGACAAGATGTCTGTTCTCCTGCCTTTTGTGAAGATTTATTTATAAGAATGTCCTGGCTTTGTATGATTGCCTTTGGCTCAACATTGAGGTTTGATCACCTTACACAGACCAAGTATTTTGGAAAGCAGTTGTCTTAGTTCCTCAGTTTATCTTTGAACATTTATAAATTGCTTTGAGATTGGAAGGGGGTGCTGCAATGGGGCCTTTCTGTGGGCACTCTGAAGATGAAGGTCATGGAGTCCCTGAAAGCGTCCTCAGGGGATGCAGAAGAGGAGTGGAAACTTTCTTTGGGTCCCCATTCTTACATGTGAAGTGCATTTCTGCATCCCTTGTGTCCCTGAACTCAGCATCCTCTGTTTGCTTTTTGTTCATCTCATTGGTCTCCAGCCCCTGCCAGGTGAAGCCTCTTCACTTTGGTTTGCTGGTGCTGGCTGGCACCCTGCCTGTCCCTGCATCCCTGCCCGCCACTGAGTGGCTGCTGGAATCTCACTGGAATCAATATGCAACACCACATCTCTTCTGCTTGGATGGTTGCAGAGGATTTCAGTCTCCTGCCCTATGTGTAGAACCTGGCACAGGTTGTTTTTGGCTCCTCTCCCTCACCCAGTATGGTGTTCACTGAATTTCCCACAACTCCCAGACTGGGCTGGAAGTTGTGTTTTCCCTTCCTGTGATAATGATGCAATCCCACCATGAACTGGCCATGCCAGTTCAGTTGTTTGCTCAGCTTTAGTTGGCTTGATCTCAACTGTGGGAGACCTTTTCCTCAAGACCTCAAGAACACTTTGAAACCTGAGGTCAGGGACCCTCACACCGCCGTGGGTGCCAGCCTGGGCACATTATACTTCACAAGGGCAGTAGCCAAGTGGGATAGCTCTTCTCCCAGCCAGCTGCAAAGGACTCATTAGCCAGCAGCTGTTTAGGCAGTGGCACTGCAGCAACTCTCAGTCGGAAAAGGCTGATTTGTGGCGGCTCCCTCTTCACACTGAGACTGCACTGATCAGGAATATAAATACTGCTAATCCTCTGCGTTAATACCAGCAGCTTTGATCATATTTCCCCATTATCACTCCCTTGCTGTTAATAAAAGTGATAACCATGGGGGAGAAGGGAAGGGGGACTGGACTAATCAGTTTGCAGTTAGAAGTGTTGTAAGTAAACTGACAGGTCTGGAGACCAGGGAGCTGAGGGAGCCCTGGAGAGGTGGTGTTAAATAAACACTTTTGTTCATGCAGGATGGAAAAATGAGACATCCAAGGCAGTTTGCCCTTAGTGACAGTGCTCTTGGGCTACAAGGAAGAGCCCAAGATTAAATTTCTAGCAGGAACTTGCTACTAGGGCATATTCCTCTTCCATCTGAAGCAGTTGGCTGGGTGGCTTCCAAGTTTATTTGAGTTGGTGGGAAAGAGGCAGGGAGGGCACTGTGCTTCCAAAGAGTAAAATAGGTATTTATGGGTTTCTGCTCCTTCCATCTACTTCAGGTTCACACATGCCCTGAGCTCACTTGTTCTATTGTGTCTAGCTATTCTACTGGAGTCTCAACTACAAAAGTTATGCCCAAGCTTTGGAGAGACTTTTCTTGGGAGAGGAATAGAGACAACGCATTTCCCTATGCGGATCCCTACTGATAGATCAGGCAGACTGGGCAAAATAGATAGTGATTGATGGTATTTGCTTATGATGGTTTCTGGTGGCATTTTGAAGAAGAATGGGGAGGACAACTAATTTGCTTGCCAGAATCTTAGCTTTTGAACAAGATAATTGAGTCTCTTGCCTTCATATTGAAAAGATAAATGTGCCTTGAGAATGGCCAATTGTGTCTGATTGTGTCTGCAGAGAACCTGGGAATAAGGAAAAGCAGGTGCATCACTTGCACATTAGTTACCAACTTCCCTGATAGGCACTTAAGTGGCCCCATTATTAACCAGCCATTGCAGGGCTGGAAGGGCAGGGACATCCCTGACACAGAAGTGCAAAGGATCTACAGGAAATGGCACCTCATTCAGTTTTAAGTGTCCCACTTAGAGTTGGATATTGAGCAGAACCTGTGAGAGTACCAATAGCCTTTGGTTTTGGGCTGACTGTGGTTGATAGCAAGGCTGAGAGAGGAATACAGGGGTCTCTGGACCCAGATGTGGGGGAATCATGTCAAGTGTCTGAGGCACTGGGGCAGAGTGAGTGAAGAGTGGGGCAGGACAATCCCTACGAGCCCAACACCTCCTCCACATTCCTCATTCACTGGCATCTTGTTTTCTTGGAGGGAAAGGTGGCTTCATTTGGTGTCACCTTTTCCCCACTAATTGTCCTGGTGCATCTTCTGGCCTTTACTCCTGCAGAAATACTGAGCAAACAGCTGTCTTTGCAGAGACTGTTCTCTTCTTTTTTTGTCTTCAGCTTGCTTGCCCTGACTCTTCAACCCCCACCCTTCCCACTGGATTGCTGAAGAGTGGGATGGGGCAGGTGTAGCCCTTGTGTTTTGCCTTGAGACTGCTCAGGCTGAGGTCCACCGGCAGAATCACAGCTCGCCTGGCCTGAATGGAGGCCAGACAGAAGCTCTGCTCCACCCCTGCAGAATGAAGCTGTGAAAGAACAACATCCTGCAGTTTGAGGAAGCTGTGCCCACATCCATCTATCAGTGCAAGCCTCCGTGGCTGGATCAAAGCACCAGCTGGAGCCTGCCCAGTGCTCCCGTTCCTGACTGCTGCTTGCTCAGCCCCATCCACCCAGAGCCCTTCCCCACTGTATTATTTTCACTCTCTCCTTTTTCTAGTGGCATCAAGCCCAGAGCTTTCACAGGAAAGGGCAAATGGGCTGGGACTCATTTTAGCAGCAAAAGGGAACTCGCAAGAGATTCACAAACTTCTGGATGGGGCCAGAAGGTCTCTTTTTCAGCAGCAGCTGGTTGGAGATAGCAAGAGCAAGATTCGCCTGAACCTTTGATAATTAAACTCTCAGCTGCCGAAGAGCTGGCTGCCTGGCTGCCAGATAAATGCTGTTTCCCTTGAATTAGTGTGGAGCCAAAGTGACATCCAATGGCTGGTTAGGCTCATCAAGCTGGCTGTTCTCTACAGCTATCCCAGGGGATGGAGCCCAGGCGGCCATTTGCCAATGGAAAAAGGTAACTACCAATTCTAGGCACGTATCATCCTGCTGAATTTATCACATCTGCAGTTCAGGTACTTTTAGACTTCCTGATGTCATAATACTCCTTTATACAAGAGCTTTCAGGGAAAGCTCCCAAATATGCATTAGAAGGAGATGTAATAAGACAGGTCCTGTATATTAAAGAGCTACTGCCAGCTCAAATTCAGTCCCAAATTTAGAGTTGAAATGAATGAACTATTATAAAGCCTGACACCATCAGAAACATTCTTGTACTACTTATTTTTTTGGACAGAAGTTGGAAGAAAAATTGTGGGGGTGCTATTTCTTTAGGGGAAAACAAGTGCCACCTGCAGGGCCTACAGACAGGGCTGCAAAGTGACAACCGAAGAGCCAAGCACTGATAAACATGAGCCTAGTACTGAGCTTCATCCCCCACGCTGAGAGAAATGGAAAATACAAACAAAGAGGTAGAAAGAGTGGAGAGCAAATTGGTTTTCAGAAACTCTTCCTGTTTCAGTCATCTCAGGTACTGCTGGATGTAGAGTCCCAGAAGCATGGTGGTGGTCTCTAAGCAGACAAGGTCCCCTGTGCTCCAGCTGCCTGTATCAGGACAGTGAATTATTATTGCAAGGTCACTGATGCACTTTGTTATATGCTGGGCAGGGTCCTTGCTTGTTAAGAAAGGGCAATTTTAAGTCAGATGGACAAGGCTGAAGAGCTGTGCAAAAGCTGACACAGAAACAGATGTCGACACCAGCAGTGCAGAGACTGTTATCCTCACAGGGTGATGGGAGAACAGAGCTTTGTCTGTCCCATTTAGGAGATACCTTGTATGAGTCTCCTTACTGGGTCCTGGTGCTGTGAATCCTAAGAGGCCCCTGACATCAGTAAAGCATGGTGGATGGGTGGGAAGGGCAGCAAGGACTGGGGGAGCTGAGCTGTGTGTGACACAGCTCCCACAACGAGCCCAGGGAGCAAGGAGAGGGCTCCATGCTTGGCATTAAATGATGGAGGAGGCAGAGTGGGCTGGCAGGAGATGGCTTCTCTCTGCTGTTACCGAACATCTACTCACTAGGACTAAGTGATCTGCTGGCATTTAAATGGTAAATATCAGTGAATCATCTGGAAGTGTGCCCGTCCCAGGCCTGATGAATGCGTGCTGGTGAGGGCTATGCTCAGGGCCACCTGCACTGGCAGCTCCCGCTGCTCGATCCCCCCCACCACACACACACAGAGCAAGAGGGCTGCACACGAGCAGATCATCAAGGCTACTTGCACTGACATTTTCTTTGAGAAAGAGTAGAGAAAAGCCCTCAGTCCCAGAAATTCAGCACTAAAACATCTGTTTCAGCACAAAACACAAGCACCTTGGTGCTGGGAACACATATTTGTCCGCAAAATCAAAACCTTTCAAAACCCTGTGTCATTGACTGATCAGCCTGATTTGCTGGGCTTTCTTTTGTGAAGGCCAAGCTGGAGGTAAGAGTTTTGATTTCCTTTTTGAGCTGGGGAAGACTTTCTTTCCCAGCAGTAGTCTGCTTGGCCACCTGTACAGAGCCTTACAGCTCACAGCTATGCCATGAGAGCTGATTACACCTTGGCTGACCTGCCTTGACATTTAGTTGTTTAGTAGAGTCAGCTCTTTGTTTACAGTAGAGAGAGCTTGTTTGTCTGACCCTATCAGGGATTGGAAGGGCAACTAATATTGACTAATGTCAAGTGGCTCTGCTGTACAAAACTGGGGTCTCCTGAGGCCCCCCTGCCATTAGCAGTACTCACAACTGGGGCCAGCAAAGGTATAGGTTTTCATTAGCAAGAGTGTTTTTCTTAGTGAAGGACTTTGATAGAGATCCAAACTGAAGTGCAGAAGGTAAGGATGCTTGGCAGGGCTCTTGGAGGAGAAAAACTGGCAGCAGTTGGTATTCAACACACATCAAGAGCTTAAAATGGCCATTCCTTGGTTCCTCTATCTCATTTAATTCAGGCAGCTGTTGGCTGTACCAGCAGCACTGCAAATCAAGGGTGTGACTGGCAGCTGTAGCACAATAGTTGCCATGTGCAGCATGAAAAATGAACCTGCTCATTGGATAACCAATCTCTTAAAAGAGCAGAAGCTCAGTCCTCTGTGGTCAGGGGAACCATCCTGAGCAACTGGCATATGAAGGCCAGCATCAGGCTCTGTTTTTGTTTAGCAAACTAATTTTGATTTCACAGCTGGGGATTCTTATTATAGCAGAAATCATTCCACATCTCTGTCACTGTGTGGTAGGATGGTGATCTGGCATGTGGGATCTTATGTTTAGACCTCAGCTTCACTGTCTTTCCTGGAGAGCTGAATTTCCTCTTGGTGAAAGTGGCATAGCTCCACAGAAATGCAAATTCTCCAAGGGCTGTGCTGATTTACTTCAGGCAAGTTGCTGGTTCAGTTTTCTATTTTATGCTCTGGAGATATTTTTACTCCGTATTTCTACGGTGGCCTCCAAGCAAATCCAGTTTTAAACTCCTCACCGCAGGGCTCTCCTAGTTATGTCCCTTGATTGAAATCACAATTGCTAATGGTGCTACAGGGTTTTCCCATCACAGGTAATTTTGAAGGTAAATCCCCCAGAACATGGTGCGCAGTTGCAGGAAATCTTACCTACCCCTTTTGGCTTTTATCGTTCCTTTTTCAAGTATATGATGGCTTTATTTCTCCAGGATAGAAAGACACCCATCTGATTTGTCTGGAAAAGCATTCAGCCAAGATAAAGCACAAAACCCCCAGAAAAGTCTGACCTTCTCCCGGCCAGTTCCTCTCAGTTCCCTTGGTAACCATCACCTTGACGTTATGGTATTCAAAGACAACTTTTTAACTTTTCAGAGAATATAACAAGGAGCTGTTCAGGCAGGGTCAGCAGGAACTGGGAAATGTGTTTCCTTTGCTCCCTGGAAAGAGGCAAGGCATCAGGCAGGGAGGTGACTGGTAAGGGGCAAGCTGATATTCCCTCCCCCAGGGACTGTGAACTGCTTTTGGGGAGGTATGAGAATGTCTACGGTGTTTTCTGTATTCCCTCTCAAGTCCCCTCTTCAGACCTGGCTGGGAGGATGAAATCTGGTTTGGGTCTCAGCTCCCTGGCATCTCTCAGTTGAGCACTCTGGAGAAAGCTTTACCCTTTGAGTGAAATTATGTTCTCTACCCCTGCAGTGGCTCCTTGCTGGGGATCATTTCTGCATGGTGTTCACTCCCCAGGCTGCTTTCTGCCCAGGGCAGCACACAGACGATGCTGCCCGGGTGGGGCTTGGGGTGGGCTCCCAGGCCCGGCGCTGTGCGACAAGCGGTGCCATTCACCGGGAAGCTTGGGAAACCAAAATGGCCTTTGAAGTCTGGCACTGCTCCTTGAAACATTTTGGATCAGCTTCTTCCCAGTTGTTGCTGTGCACCAAAGCATTGCAGTACAGTCCCGCACTCACTCAGCACCTCCAGGAAGACTTCCCAGGAGGACAATAACTTTCATGGGCGGTTGCTTTGTTGTGGCAGCCCGGGAATACTTGTGTAACTCCAGCTGCCTTCACTTCCTTGCCTCAGAAGATAGGCCAGTGTTGCTGAGTTTGGCAGCTCACAGAGAGGTCCTGTTGCATCCAGAGAGTATCCCACCCAGTCAGTGTGCAGAGTGGATATCTTCCAACTGCTTCAAGTGAGGGATACAACAGAAACATCTTGTCTAGATGACAGTCAGGGATCCTTCATATGGCATTGGAATATACAGGCAGCAGCCTATGGTTGCCAGTTCCTGCTGCCTTGTGTCCTCCATGCATATTTAAAGCACACGCCTGCACAAACCTCTATCCTTGTCACTGCATATATACAATACATATAAAATGTACTCCTGTATTTATTCATAGGTACATGCTCATTTATCAAAGAGGCAATCTCTGTTGGCATCAATATAATAAAGGGTCTCTCAAAAGCAGTACAGCCAGGAGCCCTTTTTCCCTAGGGAATGTAATGCTGCCATGAATATGACAACAAGTCAACATGGGATAATACTGCATCAGAGGGCAATAATTCTGGGGACATAAAAGGTGTTGTAAGTGCAGGTTAAGGGACATGGAAAACTGCAAGTGCAGTGACTTTCACTTCTCTCTTGGGGGAAGTTACATATTAGTCATCCTCTCTGCTTTGTACATGACCAGAGGCAGGTAAGGCATGGAGGAGACATGACATTTTCCCTGCCTAGCAACAGGTTATCTATTGATAACCAAGGGAAATCAAACATGTGTTTGAACAGCTTCCATGTGCTGGGCTCCATTCATTGCACCAGCTTAGCACCTCTGGGAGATGGTCTGGTCAGAGGAACCAGCCAGACATGATCAAGCTTCAAACTGAAAGCTGTGTTATTTGGTTTGCTTGTACATGTAAGTTTGTGTTGGATTCATTTTTGGTGTCCTTTGGGTCCCGTTGCTTGCTTTGGCTGGGGGATTGTGAACACCCTTAGGGCTGAGGAAGATGGCAAGCCAGTGCTGTGGCTGGTATCCCTCAAACAATAACTCTTCACACAAGGAGTCAGTGAGCTTCATCATGTGCATCAGCTGAGTGTGAACTGCTTGATACCAACTCCTGCATTTAAAGGAGGCCTCAGATTCCTGCTCAGCTACACAGAGACCTTTTATCTGTTCTCCAGCCATTTTAATGCTGTGGATGATTTATGGTTTCATGCAGAAAAACACACAGAATGCCTGCATTCCCATGTCTGCGAGGAGGTCTGCTTCCCATTTGTCACTTGAATTCACCACTTGGGAGTCAGCTTGGATGATTATCTCCTGACAATGAGGTATTGGCTGTGGTCTGGGATTGCTTCCCTGTATTTACGCTATGGTCATAACCATGAGGTTTTTCACAGTTTCTTTTTGATTCCTCAATATTTGGCCAAGTGTTAAGTCTTAGTGAAAATGCTTACAGATCTTGACACTTCATAAACATGAATGGGAATGACAATTTGGATTTTTTGGGATGGTAAGGATGTGCAATGCTTCCCTTGTCCTTCCCCAAAGTTATTCTTTAAGACATGAAAACCCTTTTTTCCATCCCCGGCTATGTTTATACTGCCTTGTTGAAGCAAAGCTGTCTCTCTTAAGTGTTCAGTGGCCTTTGATGCTGGAGGATGCGAGAATCTTAGTCACTGGGGTATTCATCTTGACAGTGCTTTTATGAGGTGGTACAATGCTATTATTTCCCCCTATTTACAGAGGGAGAACAACACACCAATGGTTTCATGAGGCACTTGGGACTGTGCAGATTTAACCTGGTTACCTGTGGGTAACCACTGACCACAATGTGGTCGTTGTGTTTTGCTGGCTGGATGCCTGCAAGGCATCTTACTTTCCTGAGTGTAACTGGTTCTATGACACAAGAAAGTGTTTTGATGATGGTTCCTCCCATGGACCTGGCATGAATTATGAACTTCAGCTGACAGAAAACCATTATGAAGCTGCTCTCAGCTGGCAAAGCTTAGAAAAGAATTCATATGGACTAGCCCATACACTGTGGGCAAGCCCTGGAGGTGGAAGGAGTTTTTTCCCCTTCCCCATCATGGTGAAAAGTGCATTGATGCCTTCTAGAGGCTGACCTGGAACAGAGACCAGACAGAGCAAAAGGATAAAGTAGGCATTTATTAAAAGACCTCAATGGGTACACCTGGGCAGCACAAGAGCCTGGCTGGACCACACCCAAGGTGAACCCCAAAATGGTCACAAAAATGGATGACTGATCACAAGGTCTCACACTCTTATAAGATCTGGTCCATTAGCATATTGGAGTTAATTGTCCAATTATAGCTTCATGCTATGAAGCTTCATCGTCCTCATTTTTTCTTCTCACTTCACTGTTGTTTTTGTTCTTGGGCCTGAAAGTTGTATTGGCTGTCCTTAGTCCCAAACTAGAAAAGGAATTGTTTTGTCTGCCTACTCTGTGAAGAGAGCTTAGTAACACTTAATATGAAACCCAAAACTACACACTAGAACAGCACAGAATCAAAAAAACATAAAAGCTAAAACTTAAGGCATCAGCATCACATCCTGGCAGAACAGCAACATCCCAGTGCCAGCCAAACTCTGCGGAGCAAATGGCATGTGGTGTCAGGGAATGCTTTCAAACAGCTGATTGGCAGAAGAGAATTCATCCAGATGAGCCTGAAAATTTATATGTGCAGCTGATATTGCTGGAAAGCAGAACTGGCATGGGAATAGCTCACAAAGTGGCAATGCAGGGGGATCTTCAACTAAGGCTTTTATCTATCAAACAATTCAATCAGCTTGGGTGCAGCATGAAAGAGTGGCATGCACTGAAGCAGGGAGGGGAAAGGGGTCTTCTTTTGCCTCTATTTATATACCTGAGAAGCTGCCCTAGCAATAAATAATTGCAAATAATAATCATAATATCAAGACCAGAAAGGGCAAAGAAAGAGCAGCTCCCTCCCTCCCCCTCTCTGGTGCTGGTGTTTGAGATGTCGCTCGCATATGGAATTAAGCCTGCTTCCAATGGAAGGAGGCTGGCAGTCAGTGCATCTTTATCACAATCTCTTTCATGGTCTGATGAGCTCTCTGCCCTGTGTAGGAACAGCAGCAGCAGCAGCAGCAGACAGAGATGCCAACCTGTCTCTGAGCAAACAGAAAAACATGGGCAGAAGCCTTAGCTAATTCAAAGAAGACCCCTTGTGTGTTTTTCCAAAGTTGGCTGCTGGCTATTTTTCATTCCAGCCTGCCCCCCGTTCCTCCCCCTTTCTGCTAAGGCATGTGATGGCCTGTGCCTTTCTCCAGATAAAAGGCCATTGATTTTTCACATGGAGAAATTATCAGGTTCATCATCTGCAGATTATAATGAACAGTATCCTTTTTCTGCTTCCTGCAATCTCAGCGCTGGTATCTGAGCTTGGAAGGGAAGCTTGAAAGCACAGTTTGTTTTTAACGCTGGAGAAACACTGTCACGCTCTGGTGGGGTGTTGCAGGGAGGTCTCTGGTCTGGTACAGAAGTCAGAAATCTGTTGTGTTGATGTGCTGACCTTCTCTAGCTCTGCTTCTCTGGGCCAAGGGAATGGCCAGTCAACCCAGCACGCTTAAACCCTTTCCCTTTTAATTTCTGGCCAGATGAAAGGCCAGAAACTCTGGACCCATCCCTTGTTGAACCACACTTAAAGGGGAGCTTTGAACCTTGTGATCACCAGCTTAGTACACCCTCAATGCACCATTGGGAGGTGCCCCTCCTTGGCAGAAGAGACCTGGAGGAGGGTACAAACTGTGCTTTCCAATCTGTGCTCCGAGATTAGCAATGGAAACGGTGAGGGAAAAGCCTCCCTTGAGCACAGCAGTGGCTTCAAAAGGAAGGATTACTGAGAGAATTTGGTGGCAAATGGAATCTAGCTATGAGGAGAAATCACATCCCACAAGAACGAGACTGGACCTGTCCCTCTTCCCTCAACAAAAACTTTTCAGGATTTCACCCAATTTCATCAGTTTGAAATTTCTGCTCTGGTTTTGAAGAAACAGGAATCAAAGGCCATGACTTCAGATGATGCTGATGCTGATGATTAAGATGATGACAGAGTCCTGAGTGGAGAAACACTTGTGAACCCAGTGCTGAACTGAGAGTTGGGATGGAGGTGCACAGCTCCAAGTCCTTTTTTTTTATCTGAAGACCCCTGCCCCCTCTTTTTGTTCTTCCACCTCAGTGATTAGTCAACAACATGAGGAGTGATTAATTAGAAACTTCTGTAATGACTTCTTTATCTTTCATCCTTTTAGATTTCTGTCCCTGAATCTCTCCTGAAGTCCCCACATCCCCGGGGTTGAGCACGATGTGATCAGAGCAGCTCTCTGAGCGGATTTCTTTTCGGCTGAAACAGGATATGTGGAGGAAGGGAGGCAGGGCAATGGGGGAGCAGAGCCGAAGGAGAATTAGTTGACAAGGAGAAACATGTGAAAGAAAACAAGGAGCACTTGGGACTTTGGATGAAAAGTAGTTCATCCCTTCTCAGCCCATTAATAAGTTAATAACTTATCAGAGATTAACTTAACACCTTGAGGCACAGAAGACATTGCCTTGTTCTCACATTAGCTTGGCTCTATTGTAATTCCTTTATCTTACCTTTTTTCCCCCTCAGCTATTGCATACTCACCTGGGGCCACACTAATATAACAGCATAAGATTCAATTACAAAAGACTACAATAAGAGTGCAAAATTCTCTTCCTGACATGCTGAATCAGTGCTCATAAGCATTAATTATTGAGTGGCTAGCAGAATTATTTTTTTTTAAGTTGTAGTGGAAAAAAAAATAAACCTTATGGTATCTCCTGTGCACAGAGCAGCAATTCTCCCACTGGGATGTCCATGGCTTTGCCAGCTCCTGGGGCAAGGCACGGGCAGGAGGAACAGGGATGGGACTGGAGGAGCTAGGAAAAGATGAGGTGTTGAGAAGGAAAGAAGGGAGTAAGAGAAAAGATTGCCAAGCTGGCACAGTCCCCTCCTGAGGAAGGAGAGCCCCAGGGATGTTTGTTGCTTTTTATTTCCCTTGGTCTAAGCACAAGGCTTTTTATCACAAAGGAGAGGAGGGAGCCCGTGTGGGGGGAAAGATAAAGGTCTGGCCACCCTGTCTTTGCTCTGCCTGGATGGGGAATATTCTTATCAGCCCATTTGATGTCTTCCTGAGAGCCTCAGCATTGTGTCCAGCTCTCAAACATCCCTGCCCCTATCACCAGAGCCGTCACTACCTCCAGCTTATCTCTTTGTTACAGGAGCCTCCATCTCTAGAGTACCTAAGCACATTTTACACGGTGTCAACACAGAGAACAAAGTAGCTCGTCCTTTCACTGCCAGCTTCAGAGAAGCTCGGGTTTGAGGGGACTGTGGAGATTCAGGTCTTCTTCCTTATCTGGCAAGGTATTTTCAGATTGGGAATTTCAGGCAGAGCAATGGGAGATGCTTATGCTGCTGCTCTTGATTTTGTGAACCAGGAGATGATGCCAGAATCCAGACAGGTTAAAGCCCCTTCTTTTGTCCACACTCAGTCATGATAGAAATGTAACATCTATCAATAAATATGTCCTCATTTTCAGTTACAGATGGGTTAGATACACTCGAGCAAATGGAGTATTTTGCTGCACAGATCCAATATTTGCTTCCAGATTTCTTGGAGCAAATACAAAGAAAAAGCAGAGCTCAGGGCATGGGTTTGCTTGGGATATCCCAGCAGAGAGAAAGGGTTGTCCAGTTATTTCAGCTGGAGCTACTCTAGGCTCACAGATGCCACTGTAGAGTTATGTTATGAAGACAAACACCAGATGCAATTCCCTCATCCCTCTGCCATGCCTCTCCTTTTCTATATTTAAACGTACATATTCTGTGGGGATGAAGACTTGGCTTCGGAAAATGTGCAAAATTCTGCTGTCCCACAGGATTTTAGTCTTGTGTTCAGATGCACCGTGACAAAATAAACACTGTGTGTGCGAGAGGGAGTGAAGAGGATGACATCAGGATTACAAGCAGTGTCAAAGGAGACAGACTTGCCTTTCACAGGCGATATTTGCATGTGTAACACAGGCTCCAAAGACTTCTATCGCCTCCCTCCTTTGCCAGCGTTGTGTGTTATGCATTAAACATATGGCTCCACTTAAACCAGGGGCCAGGCTCCCCGCGTGGGGCGAGCGTTTGCTGCGGTCGCCCCTCGTCCTCTGCGGATGGGGACGTTTGGCAGAGACAGCGAGCAGGGAGGGCGGGTGGAATTCCATTAGTCAGCGATGGCATCGGAGCGCGTAATCCGATCCTCCCCACAAATGTCACACCCTGCGCTCGCTGGAACGGGAAGCGGAGGCAGGAGGAGCAGCCGATCTAACAGACCTAGGGCTGACACCATCACCCGTTCTGGGCTTTATCCAAAGACGACAAAACACGTTCAATCAGGAGTCAGAGATCTTAGAGGCCAAAGATCAGGCTAAAGCTGCTTTTTCACGGGTGGAATGGATGACACTCTGTAATACCTTTAATTGGACTACAACATGAAATTGCATGTTATATGCTTGTGCTCACATCTGGAGGGATGTGATTTAGAATCATATAATCAAACACACGGTGTGTGGGTGAAATGACATGACATGCCTGCTCTCCATTCACACAGCAGCAGAGGCAGTGCAAAGGGACCTTCACCCTCCACCCTGGGAGGTATCAACCCACACTGGTGCGCTTGCTAAAAATTCATGACCTCATCTTTCCTGTGATCTCTGCTGATGCAGATTCAGTGCAATGTCTTCTGGTTTTATTTTATTTTATTTTATTTTATTTTATTTTATTTTATTTTATTTTATATTTTATTTTAAATTTTATTTTATATTTTATTTTATCTATAAGCTTATGTTACATAGGACCTAGCAGGTGATGGCTATTTCTCTTTGCACCTTGGGAGATGAACTAGATTTTGTCTGATAACTAAAAATGAAAGGCTCTATATCTCATTTCTTATTCCCTGAGGCATTGATTTTGGTATTCTATAGAGTTACAGATTTGAGTGGAGATTGCTCTGATGTCCTTACCCATTCCCCCAGTAGCAGACTCAGAGAAAACTGAAAGGTGTGACCATTAGTGCAACAAATCAAAAATGCCTCTGCAAGCAAGTCACTGGAAGTACAAATGGCTCCCACCTCTCCATTCCTCCTCCTTTTCTTCCTCTCTTCCCAGTTCCGGTCTCTCTCCCCTGAAAGAAGTTGCAAGGCTTTGTGTTTAATTAAGACATATTGTCCAACCAATTGGGAAGCAGGAAATAGCAGGAGATGTTTTACAAATAGGAACAATTCTTGTTCATTATCCCTTAATTGAGGCAACAAAAAGGTGCTGGAAAACATCCATCAGATGCACATTCATGCACATCATCAGAGAGGATTGGATTTAGGAACTCACAAAAGCGACGTCAAATGTTCCAATCAAGAGTTATACAGGCAACGGGGAAACAAAGAATTGGAGACACAAATACATCAGAATTAGCCCAATTGCAGATTATATGCTTCTGGAAAACACATTCCCTGGCTCTCTTCCAGGATTTTCTTATTTCACACTCCTGTCATTTCTAGCTGTGGTATGGAAGTCAGTGTTCCTTGTCCCTCCTCTGCTGGCCTTCTTCACGGAGAAGGTGTCATTCTGGAGGGTGTGAGGGATGCCCGTTGTGAAGACACTGCAGGCTGTCACCCCAGCTTGGACTCGGGGTACTCTGAGGATGACACTTGGTGCAACTTCTCCATCCTTGTTCCTTCATATTTTGAAGTTTGGCTGCTCTTCTAAGCCACTATTCTTGAGCAGAAGAAATAAATAACACAAGAGATATGATAACAACCCTCCTGCTGAGGGAAATATTTTGAGCCTGGAAGGCCAGGAAATCCTGTTACCCATTTAAGTATGCGTTCTAAATCTCGCTTGGCCTGCTTTTGAGCTCATTTACACTCTAACACCGTGGACCTGCAGACCCAGCCTTTATTCCCACAGGTCTGTTAGACTCAAGTTCTCTGGCTTGTCATTTTTAAAAGGTGCTTTGAGTTTTAAATGACGGACAAAATGTGCCAAGGACCCTCGAGATACCTACTGAAATGTAAGCTCACCTCAGTGTTTCCTAGAAAGAAAGCCATCACCAGGAAAAATAGCATCACACCTCATTGGACTGTAGTAATAGACCCAAACATGACAGGATATTGTTAAAAATGCTCTTGATCAGTACCCACAGCTGTTGAGCTAATTATTCTCACTGTCTTGTCATAGATACTTATATGGTCTCCAGGGTATCTGAGCATTTCACAATCTTAATATAGTTGTCTTCACATGCTTCTGAGAGACAAGTCTCCACCATCACCTCCTCCTCTCCTTCATCCCCCCTGGGATGACTGAGGGATGTGGTGGTTGGCAGCCCATTCCAATTCTGTGCACTGTGGTGTTTCCCCTGGAACAGCACTCATCTCACCAACTTTATCTACCTCAGCTTAAGACATGGAATTTAAGATCCCACCATTGATGAAAGGAGGTAAAAAGCACCCGTGGTCAATTATACTCATCTGAAGGTGGGGAGCCTCAAGTGGGCTAAATTCCCATGTGTTTATGGGGAGTGAGCCCAGGGATAAACATTCCAAGCTGGACCATATTATGGAAGCACTATGATGCAATGGGAGCATGGCCTTATGCTTTATGAAACCGTGTGTGGTGGCAGAACATCCCTCCATCAACCTGGGGATGTCTGGGAAGAACCTGAACCCAAACCTGAAGATGTCCTTGAGAGATACTCCTTGAGCTTCAAAGCTGAAGAAGGAAGCCTGTCAGTCCACTGCTCAGCTCCACAGGAGACCATACAACACCCAGGGGAGGCTTTCCTCCTTGGGAGGGTGGAGAAGGAGTCTGCCTACGTGCCCTGTTTCAGATGGGAGCTCTGTGCATTGGCTCTGTCTTTACCTTCAGTGAGAAATTCTCCTATGATTTTCCCTTGCACATCCTCCAGCAGATGCAATTCCTGTGTCGTTCTCCCCTGTCATCCCCACAAGCCCTCTGTGCCTTGTTTTGAAATCCCCACTTCCAACCATGGAAGGTGTTTGCATTGTAGCTGGCATTTGTTGATTTTCTTTAGGTGGCTCAGGGCTGCAGGCATTCCTCATTACTTTTTTATTAGCTAATTTGAATACTCATTTAGCCTCACTAAGCGTGTGATGGTTTTTAATTCTTCCTTCAGATGCATTTGTGTAGAGTCTGTTCTTGGTCCTCAGTAATAATACAGGATCCCACCAATGCAACTAAGGTGAGAGATGATAATTCATGGAACAAGACCCATCAATCTGGGCTCGTTTCATGTAGGTGACAAGGCTGAGGACTCTTTTTGTTTTGCCCTTTGCTTTCCTGTGCAGTGGGACTGCCAGAAATCACAGCAGTACAAGACATGGCAGGCTGACACAGTATGTTGCACTGGACAAACAAGTCTCCAAGTCTCCAAAATACTTTGCAAAATAAATAATTAAAGTGGCAAGACCATAAAGAATATACATTATGGAAGTGGTAGTGTAGTAATGAGTAATAATTTAAGTCATCCAGCTATAAGGCTAATAAGAGCTAGAAAAAAATTACTATAACTATTATGTATTTAAAAAAAGGACCAGCAGAGAAATACTGTTTTGACATCCAGCTCCTGTGCACCGCTTTGGACCTGCTTTTCAGGTATGCTGTGTATCCAGACCTGGACAACACAGACAGTAATTTTTTTTAAACCCAGATCAGGTAAGTAGGAAAGGAATAGGTGGTGGGAGGAGGATTGGTCCTGTTATTTCTCAGATTGCAAGGCCAAATAAAAAAACCATGTCCCAGGGATAGATAGTCACTATGCAATATAACCACCTCTGAAGGCAGAGGGTTGGTTGGGATTCTTCATTCCCCCTAGAAGGCTCTGGGGCCACTGCTGGGGTGACAAAGGAGGGAGCATAAGAAGCTTGGCTGTCTGAGCTGCGTTGCTGTGGACAGATAGAAATCTTTGGTCTCGCTGCCTATTAGTCAGGCAGTTTGCTCAAGCGCTGAATCCAGTTCCACACAAAAAAGGTAAATTCTGCTGTTTTTTCAAGTGCCTTGGATTCTATTATGTACAAATTTCCAAATGAACTGCTTGAGTGTTGACTAATGCTGCAGCCTGCAGTCAAGGTAAGAGCCCATTTATTTATGTGCTCTTCAAGGACAAGAAGAAGCTGTATTTGTACAATCCTCCAGCACACAGCCTAACAAACAGTTACCTGCCTCAGCCACGTTTCAGGAGGACGATATATGAGACCCTCAAGGAAAATACACAGCTCAGCCATCGTCTGCTGGCAGGAAGGTCATGCAACGCCACCGGCTTCTGATGATGGCAGAACTGCAAATGTATAAAGAAGGATTTTTTTCCTGCACCATCAGTTTGATTGGATGTGTGTCCAGGAGGTTACTCAGGACATCTAGCTGGAACTGGCTGGGAGCAGACAGTCCCGGCTGCTGTGTGTGCGAGGCACCCACTCGCTTAAATGAGGCTGTGTGTTTGCAATCGATGGGACTGTCTGATCCCTGGATGCTGGGGAGCTCTGTTTTTCTATTTCCTGCTGATATTTACTTCAAAGGTGCATGACCACACAGATCACTTTAATAACAAGAGCCCAAAAGAAGAATTAATAAAAATCTGAGTGTGTTTTATCCTGAGATCTCTCAGTGCTTGACAAAGGAAAGGCACCATCAGTTCTTTTTATATGGTGGCAGAAAGAGGTGAAATGATTTATTTATCCCCATTCATGCAGTGAATTGGTGGTAAAGCAGTGAGTTGGACCTCTCCAGCTGTGCTTTGAGGCTTCCTATAATGTCCATTGGAACAGTCCTAAAACATTTATCCTTCAACAGTGCATCCTGCCCCTGCTGCTTTGTGCAGAAATTAGCCCTGTGAAGAAAAGTTCAGCCTTGCAGTGGCCTGGGCTAGAGCAGGAAAACAGCAGAGTTCTGGTGTCTTAAAGCACATGGATGTAAACTCATGGTCAAAAAGGTAGAAAAGACACACAGAAAGGCCACTCATGAAATGGGCACAGGGGAGCATGAGATGTCTGGTGGATCTGTGATAGAAAGCCTCTTATTCAAATTCACTCCTGCAGTGTTTAGAGGATGCTGCATTGGCTTGCCCAATGGATATGCCCCTGGTGATAGTCAGAGGCAAGGGCTTCTGCTTGGCTGGAGAGGCAGCTGGGTGCTCTCCTAGCCCCAAGGTCCTTGGAGGCTTCAAGCACCTCACAGACGTGAGCAAAGAGCCTTTCTGCCATGTCCATTTTTCTGCATTCACAACACACAGCGTCGCTGTCATTAAGGCTACAGGAAAACAGCACATCAGGGCACATCTAGAGGACAGAGATTGTTGACTACTTGTGCTGAACAGAGCAAAGGTCTGTAATGAAGCCCGGTGGGATGTGGTCCATCTGGCCTCTCAGTATGTTCATCAAACCCTTGCTCTTCAGGGCAGCACTGAAGGCTGGCTGGGGCTTTGTCCATGTGGCAGCCTGTGGGAGAGAGTGATCCTGAGGGATGTCTGCCTGCACTGCCCTTTGGCTGCAATGAACTGTGCATGCTTGGGGGGTGGGAGCTCTGAGAGGGCCACAGGAGACAGGGAAAAGAAAGACCAGAACTTCCTGGTGCTTTGCATCATCTGGGGGGGATGCACATGCATAGGGACAGCAGCTCTGCAGATGCCCAGCAGACACTGGGAACCTGGGGTATTTGCCTGGAATATTTATCCACTGCCAAATATTTAATTATGAAGGGAAACATACCACTTAGGCAGAGATGTCTTGGCTTCATTAAAGAAGCTCCAGAAATCATTGTGCTCTCCCCCTGGGCTCTGTGAAGGAAAATCCTGCTGATGGAGTCAATTGAATCTGGAGGGGCCACAGAGCTGCTGAGCCCCAGGTTAGCAGAGGATTTTGAGGCAGACATGCCCGTGCCTGGGCCTTAGAGCATCCGTGTAACCAAGCTCCCAGGCAGTTTTAACAGGTGCCGTGAGCTGATTACAGAATGTTCTCAAAGCAGCCCAGGGCCCTTGCTCCATGTGCCCACAAATTTCATTCCTGCAGATGAGACAGCAATGAATTTGCCATTCATTAACAACAAATAATATCTCTCAATCCGTCTTGGGTAAGCGTCATTATGGAATTGCTCTTTCACTTTCATTTTACGAAGGGTTCCCTGTGATAAATTTAGCTTGTAAAGGGTGATTAAGACACTTCATTATGT
The DNA here is from genome assembly GCA_013390105.1 of Tichodroma muraria. Taxonomy (NCBI): domain Eukaryota; kingdom Metazoa; phylum Chordata; class Aves; order Passeriformes; family Sittidae; genus Tichodroma; species Tichodroma muraria. The sequence continues at coordinate 60,983 of WAAG01044372.1, forward strand.
TTTAATGTGTCTTTAGGCCTATGTCTAACAGTAATGCTCATTCTGGATTTCCCTGGAATTAACAGGCTGTTGCAGCTAAGAAAAGCCTGCACATGGGGTACGACTCTGGCTGGGCACCACAAAAGTGGCCCCTGTCTCATGGTGGGGAACTTCAGGAATCCCAAAATATGTCTCCACTGCTGGAGACAGTCCAGGTCAATACATCAGCCAGCTGTGGGTCTCACAGGAGGAGATTAGGTTGTTAATTTCTTCCCCTTACCACCCAGGTTGTCCACCTCGGAGCACAGGTTTGCAGCCAACAGTAAGGTCCCTATAAGCTCTGGCTGCCAAAACTTGAGTTTACCACAAGATTTGGATTTTCTCTGTAACAAGAAGCTCCTCAGAGCCTTGTGTGGTGAAGTTGGTTCAGCAAAGTGCGAGGGGGTACTTGAATTTGCATCCTGAATTGCAACCCAGAAACCCTCCGTCCCACACTGATAAACCCTGAAGGTGGTTAATTCCTATTTTGTGCCTTACTCAGCTGAAAACTTTATTCAGTGACACGTAGGCACAGAAGCGCCCTGGTTTGGGAAGGCAGGCAATTATTTCCTGCCTGAAGGGAGAAAGTTCATACTGTGCTGTGCTTTGTGTTTTCTACAGAGCAGAGCAGCTATGATCGCTCCCAGGCTTCCTCAGCTGTTTGTCAGTCACCAGCTCTCTTCATGGACTATGTAAGGAGCCCAAGCACCTCATTAAGATGTTTTCAATTGCTCTCTGCAGCCACGTGCATAACAATGTATTGTGTAAAACCTAAATTAGGCAGTGTGAAAGATTCGAAGGAAGATGTCCATACTTTAAGCATTCTATCTGTATAAGAGGGAACATGGTCTGATCCCAGAAAAAACTTCTGCCCCATCACCTCGTGTGCCTTGCCCTTTCTCTGCCACAGTGCCTGTTTTGTGTGACTGGGCTTTGGGCTGTCACAAGGTGATGGAAGTTAAGTAATTTTTATTCTTCTTATTTTCTCACTTAACACTTCTACTACATACTGAATTATTCTAGTTTCAGGCTCTTATCTTTTAGAAATGTGAACACCTATTGATAAAACTTTTTACATGTTCTGAGAAATTTTAGATGTTCCATCTTCTTTCCCTTTCTGCTACTTTTTGTGGGTACCTTATGAGGACTGAACTGTAAAATAAGAGCACTGGGAATTAAGTGCTTAATTAATTAAATTAAGTGCTAAATTAATTGAATTAAGTGGGAAACCTCTCCCATCTCTTCTCATATAGGTTTAGTTTGAGGCAGGATGGCAATCTTTAAGGCAGACAAGGTCTTCCTTGCTGGTTTTTAGGTGAGTATTAAACCCTTAGGTCCTAAATCAGCCATGACATTCAGAGTGGTGAGGGCTGGGAGGCTGTATCCTGTGGAAAGGTTAGTGTTGGGCTAATTCCTCCAGGCAGTTTGAGGTATCTGTGGCAGCCTCCCTCCCTCCCTGAGTTGAATTGCTACATGGTGTTTCCACAGACTGCTAAAGAGCAGCATACTGGAAACGCAGCAGTGGATGCATTTCAGAGGCAGGCCATACAATGGGATATGTAAAGCTCCTCAGCTTCCTACAGGATGAAGATCTGCTTCGTGGCCTGTGTGTTAGCCCCTGGGACATGTAGTTTTATGGTCTCTGAGAAGAGCAGGGCAGTTGGTGCAGTCCCAGGGAGTGCCCTTCTGGTCTAGTTAGAGTCTGTGAGCAATAAACACTCTCATTCATTTATCGGAGGGTGATAAACAGCCTCAGAAATGCCTGCCTCAGTCAGGTCACATCCTTGCTCTTTTATGAATGTGATATCTTTAAAATCGTATCTGCTGATGTCACGAGAGACCCAGAGGAAATCCCAGCTTGGTCAGCTTGGCGCTAGGTTTTCTGAAAAGCAGCTGGGTGCAAAAGATGCTCAGGTTGCTTTATTACAGGACTATTTGTACAGAAAATAAGTGACTTAGACAGCCTTCTCCACTAAAAAAAAATAATCTGCGCCATCTGGGACAAAACTCTGCTCTTTAGACATGGTTATAATGCATTTGTGATTGCAGCAATGGATTTTTTTGCCATGTTTTTGTCACTGGCACAGCTGAGACTATGGATCAAGCAAAGAACCACAGTTCTTGCCACATTGTCAGTTATCTTTGGGGTGGGAAGGAGAGGGTCACTGCTGCAATAAAATGGGCAGAAATCTGCCTGATTCAGGAGAGTGAAGTGCTTCGTGCCCTGAGAGCCTCTGTCTGTGTGCCTCTCCACCAGTGGTACTCAGGCTCTCTGGTCTTCCAGAGAGGAAGAAGCCAAACTTCTTCCAAAAGACCCTCTGACAAAAGGGAAACCTCAGTCCCCTTGCTGGCCTCGACCTTGCATTTAAGGCACTATACGCTCCTGAATAAGGGCGCATTCAGTCTGTCTCCTGCCTTACTCCCCCTTCTTTCCCATGAAAAAACCCGCAGGAGCACATGCAACTCCCAAGAGCCCCGCTCACCGAGGCTGCCGGGAAGCTTTGGGAGCCACACAGGTGATGCAACGGAAGAAATCGCTCTGCCGTGCTGCAGTCCTGCAGGAATTTGCAGCTGGGCTCACAAAGAGGGGCCAGAAGGTTCCGCCATTCCAAGCTCCGCCGCTGTGAACAGCGTTCCCCTCTGGAACAGCGGCCCGGTTCCCCCCCGGGACAGCGGCCCGGTTCCCCTCCGGGACAGCGGCAGGGTTCCCCTCCAGGACAGCGGCCCGG